>JAVJIF010027891.1:0-37500 GCA_038442645.1 Agave tequilana
CGAAATAAAGTACATGTATGCAACTAGATCATCTCCAGATATAAAGTAAGAGCAGTCGTACATTAATACTGTATTACATTAAAAAATTCAGTATATAATTAAAATTAAAGTGAAAGAAATCAGAGTACATTGCGAATTGTTACTCTTCCATAGAGTCAACACCGTCAGTAGAAGTAGACGCCACATTAGGATCGGTTCAGTATCATGCACATTTGCATAGCTTGTCATCGTCGCCAAGACAACAACTCCGCTATTCTGAGTACAGTTAGACTCTTTGAATGACTTCGTGCGAAATTTGAAGTTTTGTATATCAAAGATTTTGTCTGTCTTGACTTTAAATTCAGGAGACCGAGACAGAGTTAACAGATCTGCATCTATTCCGGTCTCTCGTGCAACTATTTAGTTAAACAAGGTTATTTCACAAAATCATTAGACTAAAGCTATGCGAAAATATATTGTTGATAATACTTACACGTTCTCAGAACCATCTTCGAAATTCCTTATCCTGTGTATTTTGAACAAACCATTTATAATTAGAAGCTCTCATTGAGAATCTGTTCTTAATGATTTTTCAGTGTTGTCCGTAAGATATACATGACATGTTGAGACAATTCATAATTTTTTAAATTTACGAAGACTTAAAATTTATATAGTGTAGCGTACTCAATATAAGGGGTAACTTCATAACAGTTAAACAAGTAATGATTATGCGCGCCGTGCATTTTAGCATGCGTGAGTGTCCTGTACTGAGGTTGGAAGGCACTGTATTCACTAGAAACTGAGAAAATGGAAAGTCGGGGGCTTTCTTCCTCGACATCATGGTTCTTGGACTCTTCATTACTCTCCATATACCGCGAGCAGTAACTTAGGCATTCCTCTGTGATGTAACATTCAGCTATTGAAGCCTCTAATCGCCTCTTGTTTCGTACATAGGATTTTAAATAACCCAAGTACCTAAGGTTAAAAGAAAAATTCATGACATGTTAATTATATAGGATTTAAATTAATGATAATGATCAATTAATGCAAACAAATATGTCAAGCTTGCATATTGAGCTAAATGAACTATCAGGTGAATCATTACCACGAAGAATGCGATATACATATATTGATAGTGTACACAACCACCCTCGTCTCTTGAGCTAAATGAACTGTCAGACGAATCATCACCACGAAGAACGCAGGTGGAACTTCTCCTCAAGCTTGCATAAAATTGGACCAATGTCAGTGTGCAACTTCTCAAAATCTTCTGCCTTGTTGCTTTTGAAGCACAATCATCGAAAAAATCGCACAACTCTATTATTACATCAACCATCTGTTTTGGCAACCCCCATTGCGAATTGCTACTAGTATCAATTGCTTCATTAGTACGTGATAGTCATGGCTCTTTAGTCCCCCAATCTTATCTGAATTAAAACAACGTGTAATATTAAAAGAATAGCCACTCGAAACCTTCACGCCACCTAGAACTGCACACATTGCCTTCCTCTAGACAGAAGATATCTGATGATACTTATGCAATTTCGAAACACATAAGGGATGTCGTGGACCTCTGGATGTTGATGCACTTGGTACTTTGGGAGGGCGCTATATTTTTTTAATGTCCTCCTTTGTATTGTCATAAACTTCTTGCTTTAGAGCGTCTAGCCACTTAAGCAATACCTCGCCAACATTCTTCTCGATGTGCATTAAATCCAATTATAGCGAATTAAATTATCTTTCCAATATGACAATTCAAAAAAGATACTTCTCTTCCTCCATTGTGTATCCGCTGGGTTCTTATAATTCAACCCAAATATGATATTGAGATTACCTACACTTGACAAGACATCTTGCTCTGTGGGCAGGGGTGGCGGAGGATCCTCTCTGAAACATTCATGCCCCACATAACATATTTTTTTTGATTTATACAGCCATTCAGGTACGGTGTTTTCTGCATATGTAGGACAAGCAAGATAGCCTGACGTGCTCCAACCGGACATGATAGAACAAGCAAGGAAGTCATTGATCGTCCACATAAGATTTGCTCGCATCTGAAAGTATTGTTTCATAGACGCGTCCCAAGTTGACATCCCTAGACCCCATAATATATTCAACTTCTCTATTAATGGCTGCAAGTAGATGTCAATTGTGTTTTGGACCTGTAGGACCTTCAATAAGCAGTGACATCATCATATAAGACCACTGCATATACAATCCCGGAGGTAGGTTGTAAATCATTAAAATGACAAGCCATGTACTGTAATTAATATTCATGTTTCCAAATGGATTGAGCTCGTCGGTTGCGAACCCTAGCCTGATATGTGCGGCTCCAACGAGTACTCCACATGTTTCTTATCGAAATCTTTCCATGCATCTGAATCTACTGGGCGCCTTAAGATCCCATCGTCACGACGCTCCTTTGCATGCGACCTCATGTCCTTTGTGGTGATCTCCACTGCATAGAGCCTTTGGAGCCTTGGAATCAATGGAAAATGCCTTAGAACTTTTTTAGATACTTTTTCCTTCTTTTTTTCAAAGAAGAAGCCTTACTAAGTTTCTATCTAGGCTCATTGCATACCTTGCAAGCATCCAAGTTTTCGTCTTGCTTTCAGAACAACATGCAATCATTTTGGCACACATCAGTCTTCTTGTAATCACATCCCAATGCTCTAATAAGTTTCTTAGTCTCGCAGAACGAGTCTGGTATGTTTATGTCAGGGAATGCATTCTTCAGTAAATGTACCATCTCTCCAAATATGACGTTGCTCATCTTACCTCTTGATTTGATGAGATACAACTCTATTATGAATGATAGTCTGGAATAGTTCTTACAGTATAGGTATAGTAGAGCATTCAATTCTTTAACCTTCTTACGAAAATCATCTGTCTCCAAAGGAGGAAAATCAGTTGGGCCATCATCGATTGGATCACTGGAGCCCTCGCTGACCAGATTATGTGAAACTTAACTTAGAAATCTGTGATAGTCGATACCACCACAGTAAACACCATCACCAGGACCCTGGTCATTACTGTCATTTCTATTTGGTAGGGATGTTGTCTTGGTTCATTATGCAAATGCCACCGTTCAAGACAAGAGTAATCTTGATACCACCCCTTAGTTAGTAAATGGAATGTTATGTTGTCCTTGTCAAGCATTTTTTTTGTTTTTACAATCCCTATACGGACAACTTATTTTATTATTAATGGTTGAATGGTCAAAATTCAATTCTACAAACTCTTCACATCCATCCTTGTATTTCACATTTGTTTTCTCCAAGTGTACCCAATTCCTGTTCCACTTCATTATTTACTGTAGGATAGGCATTGTTACACAACAAGCAGTAAATATGTTAATTAGTTGTATATTATGATTAGAGTTAGACAGTCGACCAGTTAGGAGTCGTCCAGGTCTAAGTCAATTATAGCATAGGCTTGTTTTTCTTTTTTTCTTTATTGGTTTGTTTGTTTGTTTATTTTTCTTTTTTGTTTGTATTTGTTTGTGAAATGAATTTCAATAACAATAATTCTTTCAATCTTAAAATGAATTCATATTTCTCTCCGACCTTGTTTGACTAGAATAACTCCTACCCAACTTTACACAATAAGGACAAACTAAATAAGTCAGATTGGATGTATTCGACTCAATATAACTTATACCTCCAATCTTATGACAAAAATTTTCAAAGTAATTTCAACTCTTCATAGAGTTGACGGGAATTCACCTTCCCCGGGTCTAATTTTTAACTAACTAGTCAACAATTTTCACAATATTCATTCTCCAATTTTGCTCATATACTATTTTTCTAGAACAACCAATTGAAGAAAGATTCAAATTAGAAAAGAGCATAAAAGCCATAGAAGCCATGCTTGAGTTCTAACATGACAACTTGACTCATAATATTCACAAATTTTCCAACACATGCTTTATATACTCTTATTCTACAATAACCCATAGAAGAAAAATCAGAGTTAGAAAAGAGTATAGATGTCATGCAAGAGGCCGAGCGACAATTTCAAATATGTTGGCCTCCCCATATCCACAAAATTTTCAAGATTCATACTCAGTCCCACCTCCTCAAAATGATCAATCATTAGCCTTGGACATGAGTATAGAACTTATGCGTGAGTCCGAGCAACAATTTTAAAATCTGATGGACTCACACTTTCACCATAATTTCTAAAACCAACTTTCGTAATCACATTTTCAAAAAGAACAATTGCATAGAGTATGGAAGATATGATTCTATCTCGAATTCTGTTACCGACCTAATAGCAGGTTAGGGGCAATAATGAGTGAATTGGTCAATGATTGTAGAATGAGAAACTCTCTCTTATCAACCTTTGACCAATCCTGATATATCTAACTCTATCGATTGGACTCAAGAATCATGTTATTTTAGAAAGCAAAATTCAATTTCAGCACATCAATTTAAACTTGGCCAAACTCTAAGTTTTGAGAACCATATTGACATTTTGACAAGTTATCTTTTTTTCGAAATTGAACTTGAGCATGAATGTTATCTTGAACCTCAACTTGGTAATTCAATCCCACTTTCTAACTCAATATTAACTTCGGTATCTTTATCTAATTTTTAATCACTTTTTTGAGTCAGTATTGGATCCTGTACCGTTCGTCGTAAAATTGAATTACCTATCTTTCAAGATCAACACATTGAACTTGATCAATACCATACTTTTGAAAGTCTTATGGAATTGAACTCAATTAGGAATATGACCCCGATTCTCAATTTGTGATACAGTTAAAATTTCTGAATCAATATTGACTCCAGTTTTATTACACAGTTTGAGCTAAATTTTAGAGCCAGTTTTGATTCCCATACTTGTCACTTTTGAACTTGAATCACCGATCTTGCAAGGTCACATTCCATTATGGGAAAATGAATATGAATTAGAGCTTCATCTTCTTGATTTGGACCCACTTCCTGAACCAATTTGACTCCTGAACCTTTCCTTGATTTCAATCAATTTCCTGAGTCGGTATTAGTTCTTGTACCTTCTGAGTCCAAATCAATCATTTCCTCATTTTTCTCTCCATTTGAGATAAAGGTGTTGATAAGAATTACTCTTAAATTATTTTTTGAGAATTAGATAGGGTAAAATTTCTAATAAAAGTCATACATGTATATATTATAATAGTAGGTTATATTAGAGCGGTCATTGGTAGGTTCCTGCGAACTCTACATAATTTGGATTGGGCCGCATTCCGTACATCAATCAGATCTCCACCGGAACCGCTACCCTGAGGTGATTTTTTTCTTCCCTCTGTATTTTTATGCATACTTACATTCATGATGCATTGAAGACAATGCATGAAATAAGTATGGGGGAGGGTCTACTAACGCAGAGTTTTTTAATTTTTTTCCTTTTAACTTCTTTTTGGATATTCTTAGAATCTTTCTTTTTGTATAGGATTTTTTTCTTTCTTTAAAACCTTTTGAAATAGGAGAAAATATTTTAATCTATTTTAAAGAAAACTAAGATAAATTTAGAAATTAAGAAGACATCAATTATGACATCTTAAACCTAGTTAAAATAATTGATCTTGTTTAAGATTATAGGTTTAAGAAAAAGTAGAAAGATAATTTGATCTTCAATTTTTTTCCTTAGAGAGTATGCACTTCACACTTACACATTTTTGGAATGAAAACAAAGACTTAACATGCCATAAATAAAAAATATATGTTGTAAGTATGAATAAAAAATTATTTGTTAAAGCTGAATAATTATGCCTCAGGAAACATGATTATTCACACCAAACAGTGGTCAAATGAAACAAATAATCCCCCTTAAGTTTTGTGGCCTTATTTACTCGAGCCCTAAAGCTCGAGAGATATTTTCTTATCTGGTACCCTAAGACTATTTAGTTTGGAAGTCATCGGCTAAAGGCTCACTACGTGAGTTAACTAGAAAGCCTAAGAAAACTAAGGAAAGAAAAAGAAGAAAATATATATGTATATAAATGTATAAATAGCTTGATGGTTAGAGTTGAATCCCAAAAATCTACACTATCATAAAGTGCATATTATCTAAGTTTTATGAATAATCAAATATTTAATCTAATTATGAATTCTTATCTTAATTGATGACAAGATCTTGCTTATAGACTAAGTTTAAGGACGAATAATTTTTGGTTAACTATGACCTTAGGTTAAATATTTCAAAATTTTTCCCCTCTTTTAAAATATGTTTTTAAAAACACTAATATTTTTTCTTTCTTTATGGATTTTGTGGGTGTAATATGCTGAAAACTCTCAGGAGACAAAATTTCACCTCTAGAGGAAACTTAGAGGTTTAATGGCTTATTACACACGCTAAGTGCAATCGCGTGACCTGCGAAAGTGGTGTAATAACTTTCTTAGTTAGTTTTCCTTTTTCTTTTTTTGCTCGAGACAAGCAAAAAATAAGTGTGGGGGTGTGATTAATATCTAATTCTGCATCTACATATCATATTTTCCTACAAATTTATGAATAAAATATCACTTCTAAATCATTTTTCGTCTATTTTGCATATAATCAAGAGTATAGAGGCAAAGTTGGAATAAGAGCCTAATTAAACTCAATTTTAGATAATTAAATCATATTTCTTAGAAACCAAGTTAGAGAGCTTCTAGAAGATACATTAGATCCAGAAATTGAGATGAATCTGAAGAAATACGAGTCCAAAATACCAAAAACTAAAATATACAGAGCTTTCTCGCAGCTGGACAGAGCAATAGGGCAAGACCAAGGAACTAAATCCCTGGTATTGCTACGGAAACACGACATTTGCCACGAATTCGCAACAAGGTGGTGGGCCCATGCATCGATCTTTAACGTGTGGCTTCATCTTGTCTTCCAGAGAATTCTTTTGCCTATAAATACTCATATTGAGGGCCAAAAATGAGGTAGGAGAGCTGTAAGTTAGGGTTTTTTTCTTCTTTAGTGTAGTTTTAGTGTAGTTTTCTTCTTCTTCTCTTGTATTTTCTTTTTATGTTGGATCATGTATGAGGGCAGAGTTTGATTCAGGAGAAAAAGAAAGAGATTGATGTAATAGAGTGACAATCTATAAAAGTGTCCTCCTTTCCTTCCATGGTTTCTTCTCTAATCTCTATCATGACTAGCTAACCGTCTTTTCATGGCAATCTAACTACTAACCACTAATCATCTAAACCCTTACTTGATAATCCACATGAATTTAATAGCCTTTGCAAGGCCTTACTCTTGCAAGAGCCATTGATGGCTCATAAGGATGGGTTCTAACATCTAACTTGCTAACTCTCTTATTTTATGCTTACCTCAATCGGTTTTGATGATATAATATTTGCATCAACTTGCTTTTGATGCAAGTTTGAATATGAAGAACCATCTTATGTGTCATGCTTTGAAATGCCTCTTGAAGCCAAGGATTAGTGATGGCCAAGGATCCATGTGAGGCAACTATCATTTAGAGGTTAGAATGATTAGTGGAGTACTTAGTAGTTAGTAGTCATGAATTTTTTCTCTTTTTACTTTGTTTTAAAAACCCATTTCAAAATCACTTTATCACTTTCTTATCACCGCTTTCATCTTCTTCTTCGTTCACCACTTATTTTCATTTCTTTACCACTAGTTTCATCTCTTTTCTCTTTCATTTTAAAATCTACTTTCCAAATCACTTCACCATGTTTTCACCTTCACTTTCCACTTTGCTTCTTTTTTGATTTTACTTAGTTTCTACTTTCTTGTTTTTTTTCACCGATTCTAAAATCACTTCTTTATTGTTTTCATATCACAATTTTCATCGCCTTCTCCACCTATCACTTCTAATTTTCATTGCTTTTTTCTTTTCTCTTTCTTAAACAAAGAAGAATTTCTTAACAACTAATGTGAACAATACCGTTAATGCTTCTATCGCCTCCCACCCCTGTGGATTCGACTCATGCAACCTATATGCTATAACGGAAGTATCGAGGAAGCCAAAGCACATATACTTTTATTGATTTATAAAATACACATTTTTGTGTATGTTTTTACCCCGATCACCGGCTAGTGGCTGCCGGCGGCGGCCCTGGTCACCGGCAGTATACAACAGAGAGGAGATAGAGAGGGTGAGGAAGGAGAGAGAGAAAAGAGAAAAGTAAGAGAGAATAAAGAAAGAGAGGAGGGAAAGAGAGATCTAAAGGGGGGAGAGAGAGGGAAGTCCAAAGGGGGGAAGATTTGGCCGGCGTGGTGGTCGGTCAGGTGGTCGGCAACAGCGCTGCCACCATGGCCACGACCACAGGAAAAGAGGGACAGAAAGAAAGAGGAAAAAATAAGAAAAAGAAGAAGAAAAGGAAAAGGAAAAAGAAGGAGGAGGAGAAGAGAGGGGAAGTTGGCGGCGGTCGTGGAGGTCGGCGGCGGCTGATCAGGGTGACGACGGCAGCGGATGGGGAAAGAGAGGGAGAAGGAAAAGAGAGAGAAAGAGAAAGAGAAAGAAAAATAAAGAGGATAGAAAGAGAAGAGAGGGGGATCGGCCGCGAGGGTGGTGCTGGGAAGCGGAGGAGGTTACCGGAGAGGCGGCGGCGTGGCGATGGTGGCCAGGGTAGCGGTCGGTCGGGTGGGAGAATAGAGAGAAGAAAGAGAGAGGGAGAGAGAAAGAGAGAGGGGAAAATAAGGGGGGAGAGAGTGAGGAGAGAGAGAAAATATATTTATAAGGGAAATATTTTATGGGTGGGATGTGCCATGTGTAAAGCCTAAGAGCGGGAAACCCAAATTAAAATATTAAATTAATATAAGACGAAATTTAAGAAATTCAGAAAAAATTCCCAAAAATACCCAAAGATAGAAAACATCTCTCTAAGGAGTAATATGAAGTCAGTTTTCATAAATTCTATTCCGTTTTTAAGTTAAATATTCTCGAATCATCCAGTGACACTAGCTGACATTAAATCCGGTCGAGTTTTGATAAATTCAGAAATCTTCAAAAATGCATTAAAGTTGAAAATGTGATTCCAAGAAAAATTTAAAAGCAGATTTCAGAAATTCAACTATGTTTTCAAGTTAAATTGGATTCCACCGGCGATACCGGTCGATACTGATTTTGAAGATTTTGTAGAATAATTCAGATAAATTCTAAAAAATCATGAAAAATCTAAAATATTAGAAAATAATATTTAAAACTAAAATCAATCAAATCAGACTATCGAATAGATTAAATTGAGCAATACACTAGGATCGGGTCCAAGGTTCATACTAGGGCAGACTCCGAGTCCCCAAATTCGGATCCGATGCAAAATAATACTATAAATAATCATAAACCAAAAACAAGTAGGGAACCAAATTGAAAAATATGATCAAAATATCAGAACACGTATCTAAGTACGTATTCCGAGAACTGGGTGTTACAGATGTCACATTTGACGAGGCTTCAATAATGAAGCCCACATACTCTCAGCAGTGGAGAGTAAGATGACTCATAGGATATCATAGTAAGTGAACAGTAATGGTACTTCATCATCTCTAGAAAGATCAGTATAATTTAAGATCATACCCGCAGTGACAGGGGTGGTGATCATGTAGCCGATCAGGATGCTGATGCTGATGAGGATCAAGGACAGACTATAAGTGATGTCTAAGATTTTATTATAGTTTGAAGAGCTCGAAGAAATTCACATAAGCGCAGTTGACTCACTACTAGCATGATCGTGGCCTACACTCTCCCAGTCGTTGAGGAATTGATCTCGTCTACATACAAAAAAGTTGAAATCAGTTCAGAATCTAAAATGTGGAAGGATGCCATGATAGAAGAGATTAGTTCTCTACATAAGAATGACACTTGAGAACTGTTAGAGTTACCCTAGGGAAAGAAGGTGATCAGTTGTAAGTGGGTATTAGCAAAGAAACTGAGATTTACCGATGGTGATTTGTACACTACAAAGCCATATTGGTAGCCAAAGGCTACACACAATAAGAAGGCATTGACTACAATAAGGTATTCTCACCCGTTGTGAATCACTCATTTATTTGGATTTTGTTGGCACTGGTGGCATAATATAAGTTGAAGCTTGATCAACTTGACGTGAAGACTGCCTTTCTTTATGGTGGTCTTGAAGAGGAGATCTATATGTCTCAATCGACGGGTTCAAGATTGTAGAAAAAGAACATGCGGTATACAAGTTAAAGAAATCGCTTTATGGATTAAAACAATCACCAAGGCAGTGGTATAAGTATTTTGACAAATTCATACATGGTAAAAGATACACATGAAGCCATTACGACTTATGTTTTGTATTATAATAAGTTATCAAGAAGAGAGTATATTTATTTATTGTTGTATGTGGACGATATACTCATCACTTCCAAGCGCAGATCTCCAATTGACAAATTGATGGAGGATTTGTCTTCTGAATTTGAGATGAAAGATGTGGGTGAAGCGAAGAAGGTGCTAGGCATGGAGATTGAGGGAGAACAAAAAGGTGCATGGTCAGCGTGACACAGAAGGGGCATCTAAAGAGGATACTTCAGAAATTCAATATCAATGACCATACAAAGTCTATAAGTACACATTGGCATCTCATTTCAAATTAAAAACTACCATATCTCTTATATCTTTGAAGAACATGAGTACATGACTCATGTACCCTATGCTAGTGCGTTTGGTAGTTTAATGTATACAATAATATGTACAAGACCCGATCTGTCACAAGCTATCTAAATGGTTAGCAGATACATGCACGATCCCGATACCAGTCATTAAGATGCAGTAAAATGGATTCTACAGTATATCAAAGGTACTATAGATATTGATTTGGTATTCAAGAAGAATTTTACATGTAAGCGGAAGTGTATCAGATACGTTGATTCTGACTAAGCAGGAGACCTCGACAAACCCTGATCTACAATGGAATATGTGTTTATATTGTCCCAAATACTGGTGAGCTGGCACTCTGCTCGACAGTCTATTATCACTGTGTCTACTATAAAGGCCAAGTATATGGCTATAAAGGAGGCTATGAAGGAGGCAATTTAACTTTAAGGGTTGCTTGATAACTTGGGGATTGATCAGGATCTCTTGAAGATCAACCGTGATAACAAGAGTACTATCTATTTGGCAAAGAAGCAGGTGTATCATGCAAGGATGAAGCACATTGACGTCAGATTCTACTTTATTCGGGAGATTCTCGATGAGGGTGACATAGAGTTACAAAAGATTCACAACTAGAATCCCACCGATATGCTTTACAATGTTGTTTCGAGAGTGAAGTTTACACATTATAAGGAGTTACTCCATATCCTTCATGTTGCTTAAGCTTGGTGGAGTACAGATTGCTTGATCCTCTGGGTGGGGGGTACATAGGAAATCGCATTGGTGCAGCGCGATGGATTCGACATGGTGCTATGTTTTGTTCGGCTCAGATTTGAGAAGTCTTCACCGAGGTGGAGAATTGTGGGGACAGAGCGTAAATCTTGTTTGTAGAGTTTTTTTAACTCATTGAAGAAGATAGAGTAAAGATCAGAGTTCAACGATGTAAGGTAGAAGAACAGACACAATAGAAGATAGAGGGTCAGTCGACCTGCCGGTCGATCGGCCATGCACAAAAGCGTGCACGAGAAGAAAGGAGGGTAGCGGTTGACTACCCGGTCGACCGCCCAGAGAGCTGACCAAAGACTGCAGGAGTGGTCGACGCTCGGTTAACCATCCAGAAGGCTAAACTAGCTCTGAACAAAGCGCTACCCGGTCGATTGTACAAAGCGCAATTTCGATACTGCATAGAGCTCGGTCGATCGCATGTCGGGTCTGGGCAGTTTCCTAATATGTTTTTTGACTTTGTTTCTGATCTGATTTTAGATCCATTGGTTTCCTTTTCTTTTAGGATTCTTTGGATATATATTAAGTGACATTGTCACCATAAATTGTATCTTGTAATAGATTGATTTATAAGATCTCTCTCCCGTTCTGCCCTGAGGACGTAGGCAATTTTCAAAACTCGTTAGATCTTTGGGTACTCGCTTTATTTCCTTTGTTTGTATGTTCATACATTTGACAACTAGTCTCTGGTGTTGCTGAAATACTTTGTTGTTTGGGTTCCTCAATTCTCAACACATAATGTGTGTAGTGCAGTTTATAAATATTGCCTTGATCTAATTTCGGGTGCATGTGGTTATTCCTACTTGCATACATATTGGCTGATTTTGATGGTTTGATGAGAGCAATATGATAAGAGATTTTGTGTAAGAAAAATGCTACATGTGGAATAGAATGCTTGTTGCATAAGAAATGTCAATTTTTAGCTGCATGACACCATTAAAATGCAAAGTTTAATAATAGGAAAATAAGAAAGGAATAAAACCTGTAAAGGGTGCGTTGCACAAGAAACTCCAATTTAGAGCAGAAGGCCTTGCACACGACAAATTTCTGTTTTAAATGCTTCTGTAAAAAAAAATATACAGGGTTTCTTTTCAATATTAATCCTAAAAGTAATTTTTTTTGTGAGTAAATAAACATTACTTTTCTACACGCTGTCAATCTACGCGCTTTTTTTTACACAAGACTAACACCGGTGAACCCTCGTGAATGATATTAATTTTCCCCTTGCACTGGGACCCATATGTATTGCTCGCTGGTGTTAGAGAGGCTTGCATGTTAAAAGTGTGTAGGTAAAGTATTTCTCTTTCCATATTATCTCTTAATTTTTTTTATTTCTGTTCTCTAACAGATCATTTTTGAATCCTATAGTTATGCTTGTTAAGTTGATAGGACTCGACTTACATTTCTCACTCAAGGACCATTTCACATTTCACATCCCCATCTTTCATATATAAATATAACGCATTCTTACAACCCAAACATATCATCCTCCCAAAATCCTTCTCCTCTCATGCAATCTCCTTTCTAAATTTTCCAAAATGATATTCCTCTCTCCATCACTTGATCCCATCTTTTTTCTTTTAGAGTTCAGTTAGCTAGAATCGAAACTTCAGCTTTTGTTGCGTGCAGCAGTTGCTGCAATTCTACGACAAACCAAACATGAGAAGATGCTACTGCAGCTCTATTTTTGCGGACGGTATTGCCACCCCCAAAACTGATGAGGGCACCCCATAGATTAAGGCACACCAAAACTGATAAAGGCACTCCAAAAATTCAAAAAAAAACTCAAAGTACTCTCTCCTCCTCCTCCTCCTCTCCCTCCCTCCCTTGCCGGTGACCCGCACCCTCGCTCTCCGCCCCCACCTCCCCAACCTCCCCCCTGCCCCCCTGGTCCTCCTCCCCCAGACCTCCCCTCCCCCATGTTCAGTCAATCTGGCCGAATAGATGCCTCTAGCCGAACAGAGGGGTGGGAGGGGAGAGCAGGGGGTGGCAGGGGCCACGGGGGAGGGGGGGAATGGGGAGGTCAGAGGGGGAGGAGGGGGAGCGTCGGGGGTACCGGAGGAGGAGGGGGAGCATCGGGGGGAGGGGGGTGCTGGAGGGGGATCGGTGAAAAGAGGAAGGAAGGAGGAAGAAAAAGGGTTTTTTAAAACATTTCACTATGGATAAAATTATAAAAATAATAGTGACATACTTGTAGGAGGGCCTTCATAAGTTTTGAGGGTGGAAATATCCGTTCCCGCTATTTTTACCCCACCAGATAACTCCAGTACAAAATAAGTATAGAAATGACCTTCTTACCCTTGCTTTGATTAAGAGAATTGTGTGCTTTGTCGTGGAGTTAAACAGTGCCTAATGGTCAAAGTAGGAGACATTTCCTCTGTTCTCTTTCAAATCACAAACTCATAATGGAGCAGGGGAGAATGTGGAGGTCAGAGGGGGAGAGGAGGGGGAGCGTCGAGGGGTGCCGGAGAAGGAGGGGGAGCGTCGGGGAGGGGAGGTGCCAGAGGGGGATCAGTGAAAGGAGGAAGGAAGGAGGAAGAAAAGGGTTTTTTTAAACATTTCACTATGGATAAAATTGAAAAATAATAGTGGCACACTTGTAGGGGGGCCTTCATCAGTTTTGAGGTGAAATATCCGTTCCCGCTATTTTTCCCCACCAGATAGCTCCAGTGCAAAATAAGTATAGAAATGACTTTCTTACCCTTGCTTTGATTAAGAGAATTGTGCGCTTGTCGTGGAGTTAAACGGTGCCTAATGGTCAAAGTAGGAGACATTCCCTCTGTTCTCTTTCAAAACAAAGCTCATAATGGAGCAGGGGAGAATGTGGAGGCCAGAGGGGAAGAGGAGGGAGAGCGTCGGGGGGTGCCGGAGGTGGAGGGGGAGCGTCGGGGGGAGGGGTGCCGGAGGGGGATCGGTGAAGGTGGAAGGAAGGAGGAAGAAAAAGAATATTTTTAAACATTTCACTATGGATAAAATTGTAAAAAATAATAGTGACACACTTGTAGGGGGGCCTTCATAAGTTTTGAGGGTGGAAATATCTGTTCCCGCTATTTTTGCCCCACCAGATAGCTCTAGTGCAAAATAAGTGTAGAAATGACTTTCTTACCCTTGCTTTGATTAAGAGAATTGTGCGCTTTGTCATGGAGTTAAACAGTGCCTAATGGTCAAAGTAGGAGACATTCCCTCTGTTCTCTTTCAAATCACAAACTCATAATGGAGCAGGGAAGAATGTGGAGGTCAGAGGGGAGAGGAGGGGCAGCGTCAGGGGGTGCCGGAGGAGGAGGGGAGCGTCGAGGGGAGGGTGCCGGAGGGGGATTTGTGAAAGGAGGAAGGAAGGAGGAAGAAAAGGGTTTTTTTAAACATTTCACTATGGATAAAATTGAAAAAATAATAGTGGCACACTTGTAGGGGGGCCTTCATCAGTTTTGAGGGTGAAATATCCGTTCCCGCTATTTTTCCCCACCAGATAGCTCCAGTGCAAAATAAGTATAGAAATGACTTTCTTACCCTTGCTTTGATTAAGAGAATTGTGCGCTTGTCGTGGAGTTAAACGGTGCCTAATGGTCAAAGTAGGAGACATTCCCTCTGTTCTCTTTCAAAACACAAGCTCATAATGGAGCAGGGGAGAATGTGGAGGCCAGAGGGGAAGAGGAGGGGGGCGTCGGGGGGTGCCGGAGGTGGAGGGGGAGCGTCGGGGGGAGGGGTGCCGGAGGGGGATCGGTGAAAGGTGGAAGGAAGGAGGAAGAAAAAGAATTTTTTAAACATTTCACTATGGATAAAATTGTAAAAAATAATAGTGACACACTTGTAGGGGGGCCTTCATAAGTTTTGAGGGTGGAAATATCTGTTCCCGCTATTTTTGCCCCACCAGATAGCTCTAGTGCAAAATAAGTATAGAAATGACTTTCTTACCCTTGCTTTGATTAAGAGAATTGTGCGCTTTGTCATGGAGCTAAACAGTGCCTAATGGTCAAAGTAGGAGACATTCCCTCTGTTCTCTTTCAAATCACAAACTCATAATGGAGCAGGGGAGAATGTGGAGGTCAGAGGGGGAGAGGAGGGGGAGCGTCGGGGGGTGCCGGAGGAGGAGGGGGAGCGTCGGGGGGAGGGGTGCCGGAGGGGGATTTGTGAAAGGAGGAAGGAAGGAGGAAGAAAAAGGATTTTTTTTAACATTTCACTATAGATAAAATTATAAAAATAATAGTGACACACTTGTAGGGGGGCCTTCATAAGTTTTGAGGGTGGAAATATCTGTTCCTGCTATTTTTGCACCACCAGATAGCTCCAGTGCAAAATAAGTATAGAAATGACTTTCTTACCCTTGCTTTGATTAAGAGAATTGTGCGCTTTGTCGTGGAGTTAAACAATGCCTAATGGTCAAAGTAGGAGACATTCCCTCTGTTCTCTTTCAAATCACAAACTCATAATGGAGCAGGGGAGAATGTCGGGTCAGAGGGGGAGAGGAGGGGGAGCGTCGGGGGTGCCGGAGGAGGAGGGGGAGAGTCGGGGGGGTGCTGGAGAGGGATCGGTGAAAGGAGGAAGGAAGGAAGAAGAAAAAGGGTTTTTTTTTAAACATTTCACTATGGATAAAATTATAAAAAATAATAGTGACATACTTGTAGGGGGCCTTCATCAGTTTTGAGGGTGGAATTATCCGTTCCCGCTATTTTTGCCCCACCAGATAACTCTAGTGCAAAATAAGTGTAGAAATGACTTTCTTGCCCTTGCTTTAATTAGAGAATTGTGCGCTTTGTCGTGGTGTTAAACAGTGCCTAATGGTCAAAGTAAGAGATATTTCCTCTGTTCTCTTTCAAACACAAACTCATAATCGAGCAGGGGAGAATGTGGAGGTCAGAGGGGGAGAGGAGGGGGAGCGTCGGCGGGTGATTATAGTTCAATTTTGCATCATTTTCTACTTCCATATCATGCTTTATGTAAATAAAAATAAGGTTTTTATTTGCTTTTCTCTCTTATTTTTCAGGTCCATCATTAATGGAGAGGAAGGCCCATAATCAAGAAATTTTTAAGGTATTAATGGGATTAATTAAAGAGCCAAATGGAAAAACCCAAAGAGAAGCCCAGATCTGGAGTCATCCACGAATATTCCCAGTTTTCTAGAAGATCCAGCGTGGCAAATAGACTGTAAAAAAACGGCAACAGAAATAGTTAGCGCAACGGCCAAGATTCTGCCGCGGATCCGCGGCTCCGGCCGCGGATCCGCGGCAAGCATCTGGCCGTTGAGCCAGCGTTTGATCCCACGGCCAAGATTTGAGGGCCTCATCCTCTGGAACCTATAAATAGACCCCTAGGGCCTCTGCGAAAAAGGGAGGAGAGAATAGGAGAGAAGAGCTTGTATTTTGAGAGATTTGTAGGGATTTTCTCTAGCTTCCTTTAGTGCTCTTGTAATCTTCTTTCTCCTTCTAGAATTCTGCAAAAAGAGAGAGTGTGTATGAGATTTTGTAATTGAAGTGGTGACAACTTGAATGCAAAGATTGATCCATCTATCTTCTCATCTTTACTAATTCTATTGCTTTACTTTCTTGTGCTTTACTTTCTTCAAGCTTTAATTACCATTGCATTTTCTTCTGCCATGAATTGTTGTGTTCTTTTCATTTCAATGTCTAGCTAACTCTCTAACGACTAGCTAACCACTAACTTTTCTAACTTCTAACTCTTGGGTGATTGCTAATTCATGTGATTCATTGGATGCTTTATTGTGATCTTATAATTTCAAGTCTCTATTATCCCCAATGAAGATGAGTTACTTTAATTCTTGGCAAATGCTTGTTTTCATTCCATATGATTCATGTGAGCCTCATTTAGAGCCTTGTCTTAGAACAAGTGCCTGATGGAACATGGAGATGGAGCAGCTAACTATGCTATTTGTTGTACAATTTTCTTACTTCAATGCTAGCTCGAGTATGGCTTTGAATGACTAATGAATCTTGTATCTTCTTCCTTAGCATTACCTTGAGTGACACTCCTTGATTCCACCATTGAAAATCTATCTCGAGAGCAGATGAATCAATGAGGCTACAAGTCATGCCGAGAAGATCACTCATCCTCTACATGGAAAAGTATTTGACCAAACAAGCAAGACAAACCTTGCCGATAAATCAACATGAGGCATGCATCACCGTATGAGATTAGTAAGTTAGTAAATTAAAAGGGTTAGCTAGTCATGGTCTTTTCTATCTAAAGTCTTTTTAAGATTTTCCTTCTCAAGTTTTCTTTCCAAGCTAGTAAAGTTTTTCAAGTTCTTTTCACTTTCCTTTCCATCCTTTTCCTTTTCATGCAACAAAATTTTTGCGCCGTTGCCGGGGAGAGCAACGGTTTTCATTAAAGTGAAGAACTAAATGAATTTTCTTCTCTGTTGCAGGTTACAGGTTGAAGAAACAGGAAACAAAATACTGCAGTAACATATAAGTGGTCTTGGGCCTCTGCTCAAGAAAGCAGAGACCAAGTACCCTCTGATTTGTCACGTTTTTTCGGCCAAACCCGCGGATCCGCGGCAAAGAGGAGTTGACTACTAACTATTTTTGTGCAGGGTTGCTTGCTTTGCAAAAATACAGCTGCTGCAAATCTTATTTCTTGTATGCTTTCACCAGGATCCTGCTAATAATCAACAGTAAAACATTTGTTGAAAAGTTTAAAAATTGATTAGACGTTTACATTTTTAGGCACGTGTCTTTTCAATTCATTTACTTTACTGTTGAAGAGTGCTGGAGCAAGGTACGTTCGCATTGCATTTAGAATAGGACTCACTTCTTGGTTGATTTACATCGCTTTGAGTGAACCTTGTTTGCATATATTGTACACTTGCACAAAATTGATCTTAAGGGCATCACCCAATAAACAAGATAAGGTGGGGATTTTATCACCCTTTCCTTGGCCCAAAAATCATCATCCAAGCACTCACAATCCCAAGCTTTTAATAAAATCTGATAGACGTTGGCCCTAGGGACATCCGGACTCAGTAGGAGATTAGCTGAAGTTGGAAATTATTTTTGATTCATACTCCAGTCAAATCAGTGTCTAAGGTTGGGGATTAAGAGGTTACGCCTCGAAGATACCGTGGTTTGGCGTAATTAAGGCCCGTTGCTTATGCACGGATACCTCCCACCATATTTTGCCCCTACCTGACTGATTAGCTGTGGTCTGACTCGAGCAATAACCTTCTTTGGTTCATCGAACAGTTAGGAGTCATCTAGGTCTAGGTATCCTAGATAGCTTGTGATTTATTTTTCTTTTCTTGTTTGTTATTTTCATTTTCTTTCGCTTGTGTGATCGGTGAACGTTGTCTGTGATTGTGTATGCAAGAGTGGTACCGGGATCCAAATTCTGCAAGACTTGTGAAGATTTCTACACTCGCACAAACACCACCACCTGACACAATCCCAATAATGGCAAACAACACTTCGCTTCAAGACAAGTTCTACTAGATCCGCACTTCACTTCCATCATGCATTCTTCTCCCTGTGACCAATGGAAATAATTTTGAGCTGAAGCCACAATTTATAAATACACTCCCACGATTTCATGGCCTAGAGTCTGAGGATACATATTTCTTCATTCATGAGTTTGAAGAAGTATGTGTGATGATGAGAATTTCCCAATTAACTGAGGACGCTGTTAGACTAAGGTTCATTCCCTTCGCGCTGAAAGATATAGCTAAGAAATGACTTTACAATCTTCCCGCCAGTTTGATTTCCTCATGGGATGATTTGTAAAAGTCTTTCTTAAGAAGTTTTATCCCATTCACAAGACAGCCCTCATGAGAAAGAACATTATGCAATTCAAGTAGGAATCTAATGAACCATTCTGGAAATATTTCGAACGATTCAAAGACTTACTAGCCCCATGTCCTCATCACGGCATAGAAAAGTGGCGGCAGTGCCAAATTATCTATGACGGACTTGATTACCAAACAAAGACACTCCTTGAAACCATGTGCCAAGGAGAATTTTTAAAGAAAGACGAAAATCAGGGTTGGGATCTCTTTGAAGCCTTAGCCGAAAAAATAATTCAGTGGGAGTCATGCCCAGAGAAACCCACTCCCACTACTTTCAGAACTGGAATGCATGCAATAGAATCCTCTATAGCTGCTGAGGCTAAAATAACACAATTGATGAAGAGGATAGAACTGCTTGAATCAAGGGAACCTACTGCTGTAAACCAAGTCAACCCACCACCTGTGGTCAAACCGGGTTGTACCTATTGCCAGGATCTCAACCATCTGTTCGAAGAGTGTCCTGTTTACCAGTCTCAAATGTATCAGGAGAACACGAATGCTGCGTACACCAGATCCAACTACAATCCATACTCCAAAATGTACAATCTGGGATGACGAAACCATCCAAATTTTTCCTGGAGTCAGTCTGGTCCTGAGCAACCAAAGCAACCATTTTCACATCAATATTCTGTTGAGCCTCATCAACCCAGTTTCAACCAGAATCCACCAAATTTTCACTCATATCAGAGTCCACCACAATTCCAATCTTATCAGAGTCCACTCCATTTCCAAACAAATTTCCAGCCCACATATCAGCAACATCAACCCCAGAATCATTAAGACAAAAGAATATCTGATTTGAAAAAAAAAATGATAGAAACCCTATCCAAAACCCAGGCTTCAATGATGACCAACCAGCATCAGGATATGAACAAATTACAGGTCCAGATAGGGTAATTGGCTAATTCTTTAAATGAGAGACAAAAAGGACTGCTACCAAGCCAGCCAGTGCCCAGTCCAAAAAATCACTTCCTCTGCATAAAGTTGATGACATGGACCCCAGTCAATGCAACACTATTCATATTCTGAGATCCGGGAAGCGGGTAGATAATAAGGTTTCCAATCAACCACCCAAATCAGTGTCCAAATCAACACCTCCTGCTCAGGTACAACCAGCTTAAGATAATCCATCTTCAAGTTCTGAACCATCAACTTCCAAATCTAAAGAAAAAGAAAAGGCAGACGAGCAACCATACAAGCCTATTGCACCATTTCCAAATAGGTAAAAGCTGAATGCTCATATGGAGAAGATCAGAGAAATGTTCAATCAGGTCCAAATCAATGTACCTCTTCTTGATGCAATACAACAAGTCCCATCATATGCAAAATTTTTAAAGGAAATGTGCACCAAGAAGAGGAAAGTAAATGTCCCTAAGAAAGTCTTCTTAGCTTCAAACATTAGCGAGTTGTTCACTGGGTCAATTCCTGTGAAATACAAGGACCCAGGGAGCCCAACCATCTCTTGTATCATAGGACAGACTACTATCAATAGGGCATTACTTGATTTGGGATCCAGTATCAATCTTCTTCCCTTTTCTGTGTATCAGCAACTAGGGTTAGGCGACCTCCGTCCGAACAAAGTTACTATACAACTGGCAGATCGCTCTGTGAAGATTCTCAAAGGGGAGATTAATGATGTCCTTGTCCGAGTTGGGGAGTTTATTTACCCTATTGATTTCATAGTTCTTGAGACACAACCTGTGTCTAACTCCAATCATAGGGCTCAAACTCCTGTTATCCTGGGGCGACCATTCCTTGCTACAGCCAATGCCATTATCAATTGCAGGAATGGATCCATGAGGTTAACTTTTGACGACATGACTAGAGAAGTGAATGTCTTCAACATAGACAAACAACCTCGAAAGATAAGAGACCAAACATTTGAGGTAAACTTTGTTAAAAACAATTGTGAGGAAGAGAGTGAAGCTTCAGAAGATGAGTCGCTGTTTCTTAATGAATTATTTAAAAATGAATGCGATTAACTTGATGTGGAAGATCCTAATGTTAGAGTACCCTTTAAAAAGGGGGAAATTGATTTGGATATCTTCACTTTCAATGAGCCAACCAAGAATGTATCCCATGAGGATATAATTCAAGAATCTCCGATTGACATCTCTAGGGAAAAGTATTTGACCAAACAAGTAAGACAAACCTTTGCCGATGAATCAACATGAGGCATGCATCACCCTATGAGATTAGTAAGTTAGTAAATTAAAAGGGTTAGCTAGTCATGGTCTTTTCTATCTAAAGTCTTTTCAAGGTTTTCCTTCTCAAGTTTTCTTTCCAAACTAGTAAAGTTTTCCAAATTCTTTTCATTTTCCTTTCCATCCTTTTCCTTTTCATGCAACAGCGGGTGCTGGAGGAGGAGGGGGATCCGTGAAAGGAGGAAGGAGGGAGGAAGAAAAAGGGTTTTTTTAAACATTTCACTATGGATAAAATTGTAAAAAATAATAGTGACACACTTGTAGGGGGGCCTTCATCAGTTTTGAGGGTGGCAATATCTGTTCCCGCTATTTTGCGCTACCAGATAGCTCCAGTGCAAAATAAGTGTAGAAATGACTTTCTTACCCTTGCTTTGATTAAGAGAATTGTGCGCTTTGTTGTGGAGTTAAACAGTGCCTAATGGTCAAAGTAAGAGACATTCCCTCTGTTCTCTTGCAAATCACAAAACTCATAATGGAGCTAAGTATATAGATATTGTTGGATATTCATGAGTAAATGGTGATGATCCTAAATAGAAAGTTGAGATAAATACTTAATAGCTTAAGTTTTTGAGTCAATTACTTCTCAATACTTATCTCTTTAAGGCTCATCGTGTTCTTGGACCGGTAACTCCCCAAAACATATTACTCGGAAAAGTTGGGAAAACTCTGAACCAAACGCGAAAGTTTAGATGAACTTGTGATCTCGCCCGAGGAATGCCTCAAACAAGAGATGTCAAAAGATTGCCGGAGTGTAAATTAGGTTAAAAAGTGAAAAATAATATAAATTAAAGAGAGAGCCCCGACCGGGTTCGAACCGGTGACCTCTTGATCTGTAGCCAAATGCTCTACATAAACCCTTGATATTGATATTTTTAATATTCATTAAGAAATTTTTAACTTTTAATAAATCTTCTGTCATTTAATAGCTATGTTACTTGAGATGATTAAAAATTGAAATTTAAACTACCACGGTACCACAAGTGAAGAGATGGCAGATTAAGATGGAAACCCTCTAAAAAGAGGGTAGAGGGATTCAACCATTGACATCTGTCTGAGACATATTCGTGAGAGATGCGTACTTCGAAGTCAAGCTATGCTTTTGTTCAAAATAAAATAAAAATAAAAAACATAAGGCTTCATAACAATTTTTGAGTAAAGGAATGCATTCTGAAAGATTCACATTTAAACTAACCCAAAGGAGTTTAGTATTAAACATGATTAACTTTCATGCATATATTAGTATAATAAACCTTGAAGTACAAAAAGAGTAGTAAAATACACTTCTTTTAAGGATGAGTAGTCACCGTTAAGAGCTCGTTTGATTGTCCACAAGTGCAATTATAAGTGAAAAACTATTTTGCTTAAATGACAAGTGAAAAACTATTTTGCTTAAATGACTTGTTAAAAAAATTTGCGCAAGCAAGTTTTCAAGTGTTTCGTTAGCAATGTGAAAGTGTAATTGAGAAAATATATTATCAATTATAGTGTTTGATACAACTGTAAAATAAATGAAAAGTCAATTTTTATTATTTGGTAGTTTACTTGCAAGATCTGCTAAAGCATAACATAAGTAAAAAATTTAAGTAAATAAATTTAAACAAAATCTATCTTATTTAATTTGTAAATAAAAAAATTAATCTAATAATAAAAATATATTAATCTAATAATGAATGCATATTAATCTAGTAATAAACAACATTAATTAAATAAAAAAGGAACATTAATAAAATAATAAAGGAAGGTTAATCTAATAAAAAAGAACATAAGAAACATTAATCTAGTAATAAAAAATAATATCTAAAATTAATCTAATAATAAAGGAATATAAAGCTAATAATAAAGGAACATTAATCTAATAAAAAATATTAATCTAATAATAAAGAAATATTAATCAAATAATAAAAATATTAATCTAATAATAAAAAATTACAAATGGATCTGCAAGCGAGTTTTGCAAATTACAAATGGATCTGCAAGCGAGTTTTACAAGTGGGTCAGAAAAATTGCAAATGGATTGGCAAGTGCATGTGAGTTTGCAAGTGGGCCACAAAATTAATGTTCTGGATTACACAAGTGGGCTTTGCAATTCAAAATTCAACTGAACATTAGCAAAACATTTTACTGCAAATTGACTTTGCAATCCAGCCGACTTGTACCCAAACAAACAACCTCAAATTCAAGAAGTATGCCTATTGAGCACTGCTAGCCAAATCCAAAAATGGGACAGATCTATGGGACAACTGATGTGGCATGCTCACGTGTTATCTCTGAGCTGGCTCAAGTTGAGGGTATTTTCATCACATTCTTTCCCCTTGTTCAATTCGCATCTTAAATGAGTCTCTCTCGATTCAAGAGTGAGTATATAGGCACCCACAAAAGTGATCAAGGCACCTACCAAATTTTCAAAAAAATTGGTTGACAATCATACTCCTAGATGAAAAGACAATATTATCCTTTAAGTTTTATAAAATTACAAGAATTCAAACTCTTCCAATTCAAAATTGATGAAGGCATGCAACCCAATTGATGAAAGCACCCAACCCACTCCTTCCTCCAACTCCTTCCATTCCTCCAAAAAATCCTAAAAATTTCGACTCATCCTAGCCCTAAAATTTCAGTGTTGACACCTATGGATAAGTAACTTACTACTTTCGAGCATTATAACAATGGGAAGATGAATTTCTACCACTTAAATTTCATTTTTTCTTACTTTTTATCATGTGGGTTTGCAGTTTGTTCGACTCATATGCGCTGAACATAAGTCGTATGTTCTAACCATGCTCGTTGAACACTAACACAGCATTCGAACAGTACTAGGCGAATAATTTGCTTCTGTTTGGAAAATTCTGACTGAACAAAACTTATATATTCAGTCACTATAGTCAGAACATAAGTAAATTGTTCGACCCTAGTTGGCCGCATAGAAACCTCGCATTAAGTTTAAGAATTTTGTTTTCTGATACAAGAACATCCTTTTACCCATTATAGTAATATCGATGTTGAGCTGACTATTGATTATTGTACAGACTTCACCACGCATTAAAGTTTTCAAACTCGAGAGACATTGATCAATTGGGCTCGAGAAGTTGATAAGTCACGAGTATTTATGATTGTTATCAAGAAATCTGACGCCCCAAGACCTAAAATAGAAGGGTATTTTTTTAGTTGTGAGCACAGCGGAACATACAGAATTCACTCCTTGGTAAAGATTCATGGCAAAGATAAATCTTATCAACAACAATTGAGAATGACAGGTTTCAAAAAATGATCTTGTATGTTCCTTCTAAAGGGCAAGCACTTATCCTACGAAGAAGGGTGGGTGCTTTCGGTTGGTTGTGGTGTTCATAATTAACCATTTGGTGATAGAACATCTGGAAGGACATTTTTTTACCAGTAGATTGTCAAAGAAGAGGACAATTTAGTTGTAGATATATCTAAGACCCTTTTTGATCAATAGATATTTTGCATACATTGAAACAAATAAACAATGTGAACACAATGAGAATAATCTACAATGTAAGGAAGAAGAATAAAGTTGTGAAATATGAAAAAAGTTCACAAATGCAGCAACTAATGAACCACCTTTGTGAAAACGCATATATTGAGGTTCATAGAAGTTGTTTCGATATCGACACTATTATAGATATTCTTTGGGCTCACCCGGCTAGCGTTGAGCTGTTGCATGTATTTTCTCAAATTTTAATAATGGATTGCACAAATAAGACTAACAAATATCATTGATGGAGATTGTGGGTGTTATAAGCATTGAATTGATTTTGATTTTTCTATTTCTTTTGCATATTTGAAAGCCGAACGAGATAACTTTAATCGGTGCTTGGATAGTCTAAATCACTAATACATGGTTGGCTGATGTCATATGTTATTGTAACGATAGAGATTTAACATTGATGAATGCCACAGATAGAATATTCTCTTTCTCTCGTCATTTCTTATACATATAGCATATAAGAAAAAATATTCTTGCTCAATGCACAAAAAAATTTGATTAAAAAAATTTGACAAGAAGGAGAAGTTTGACCTATTCATGGCTTATTGGAATATGATGGTACTGATCGAAAGCGATGATGATTTTACTCAATTATTTGGATGACTGAATATGGATTTTCTAGAATTCTCTCAAGTACTTACTTAGTGAAGACTACATGGATTGACAAGCATAAAGAGAGATTTATCGCATGCTGAACCGACACGATAATGCATTTTGGAAATATGACATCAAACCAGTATGTATTGGTCACTCTATTATGATATCGTGAATTTTTCATATATCTATTATAAAATGTTGTTAATATCAAGGTATCTAACCTTTTCAAGGTTGAGAGTATACATACCAAGCTGAATGGTACTTTGGTTCAATTCTTAAGAATTTTGAGACTAGTTGGGCACATATACATGCATTGTTGGAGTTGCAACACACGAATATGAAGGCTTTATTTGAGAAAAGTCATAATATTATATTACACAGCTTTAAGCCTGCTCAGTTCAAGCTTCTATGTGACATGTCCATAGGTGCACTGAAAAAGACCATTGAGGAATCAAAAAGAATTAATACCATTAGCGTGGATACCAAAGTTTGTAAATGCATACTGAGAAAGACTCATGAACTACCTTATGCATACGAGCTAGCTTAGTTTGCTAGAATCAAGATGCCTATCCCCCATTTATGGCTTTTGTAGGAAACTAGACATGTCACCATTAGTGTCTATTGATCGTGAAATGGTAGTTGACCTCGGCTATCATTTACTTGAAGAATGAAAGTTAATTAATCAATGATTTTCCACTTCAAATGATTCAGAAAAGAGAATGATGTTGAAAAGATTGCGATAGCTGGTTACACCGATAACTTCATCGCTTATCGAACCTCCGATGAAGATTAAAAAACACAGTAAGTGTGTTAAAAAATTTGAAGTATCAACTCTTCGTTTGCAATTTGCACATGATTTTATGGAATCCGCAGAAGATAGTTGTTCGATGCCCACTTCTGAAAATATCCGGCAAACATCTATGAAACCTATTTGGCGACCAAAGTAAAAGATAACATAGTTTTATGGAACTAGAAAATAATACAATTGGAAATAAATATTAAATACTCAACACTTTCTAAATCATGATAGGTTATTCGGGCACGTTCTTCACTAAGGGTAGATTATTTACAACAATTTCTGAAACCAATGTTCCCGTTTATTATACATATAAAGGATGTGGAATCTGATGTGAATTGTGGATACTGAGCCATTGATAATTTGCTCAATTTCGGTGAGGATTGATAGGCTCAAGTAAGACGTGATATGCTTACAGAGTTGAATGACTTTTCACATCTATACAAAGGTGTTTACCTAAGTTCTAAACATTTAGAAGAGATCAGGCTCACACTCAATCATTTTGATGATTGACCACCGTATGATAAGTGAATGGTGATGTATGATATGGGACATCTCACATCATCCCACTACAATATGGTTTTATTTCTATTCTCACGGTTTCAATATCTAATATTCTTGCCTCTATGAAAAAAGCTACTTCTTGTTGCTGTACACGGATAAATTGCATGTGAGTTTGTTAACGACAACTACTTTATTTAGGTGAGTTTATTCTTATATAGATTATGAATTTCATACTCTGTTTTAGATATCTCCCATTATCTCACAAGATTGTTGTGTTTATATATAGTTAAACCTAGGAAAAGAACATCCAGTGCCCCCTATCCCATATAAGTGGCTTCATCACCGATTTCCAACAGCCAAAGGATGGGATGCCGCTAACGGAAAACTAATGGAAATGTATTCGGATATGTTTAGTAGTGATAATTCTATTAGATCTACAATCTCAATTGACTAAAACAACTTTAGTAACAGAAATTTGTTCTTTATGCATTATGATTATGAATTATATGTAATCTAAATTTTTGTTATGAATTTCTCAATTATAACAATTTTCTAGTTGTTACATATTTTTTTAATATATGCATAATCTCAATTTTTTGGTAACGAACTACTCAATTAACTGAATTGCTCATTGTTTGGCAGAACAGAGCTGGACAAGAGGAATATGTTCGGCTCATTGTTTAGGAACAAATAGCCTTTTGTGAGGTCATACATGGCCGAACAAATCTAATATGTTCTACCGTGCATGTCCACACAGAAGACAATTGTACAACAAAATTTTGCCGAACAAAATATCTACGTTCATCTATATTTGGCCAAATAGAGCAATCATCTTCTGAGGGAAAATCTTAACCAACAATGACTGATTTCAAAATGTTTCATACTAGTTTTAGAACATTAGCCTAAAAATGTTTTACACAAGCATATGAAATTTAAACCAAACAAACATTAAATACAACATACACATTAAATACATATGAAGCGCAGCAACTATTACGTACGCAATAACAAGATGAAACTATAAATTGAATCATTTGGGCACACAACGTCAGCCACCTTGCCTGGACTGGAGGTGTACGATCTATACTTTTTTAATTATTTAATTACTTCAATTGAGTCGGGCAAAGAGTAAGGAATCACCCCATCTTTAGAAAAAGGGGGGAAAGTGGAACTCAAATGGCCCGATCCGACTACAATGGGAGAGGGAGTCAAACAACCGGAACTACCTTTTTGCCATACCTAGAATCCCCTCTTTTATACGATTGGAGTCTTTCATATTTCTTCTTGAGTCATTACATCTACTCATTAAATAAGTGATGATCAAATGGTTTTTACTCAGAAAACCTTTGAATTTAGCTGGGGGCTGAATTTATAAATCATCGTGGTTCTAGTATGAATCTGAGGTTTTAATTGATTCGTAGGGTCTCAACAAGAGAATTCCTAGCATATAGTAAAACAAGAGTCGATCCACATTACGCACAAAAAAAAAACAACAAATTAAATAACAAACAAAAATAGGAAAGAGAAGATTCAAGAGGCCTGTAACGATCAACATAAAGAAAGACGAACGAGCTAACTTGATAATTTTTGGCATTATCATCACAAAGAAGAGATTTCGGTTTTTTTTACTTCCTATCTTCGGGACAAATCGAATCAAATCAAGCGGCTAAGAAGTTTTGAACTTTCTATTCCATATCCGTTGAAATTAGTATTTGTGTGTTTCTGTTTGTCCATTGCCTATGGTCTTTGGTAAGTAGTCTATAGTTCACTTTCGTCTATGGCCTGCCCCGCTCTCTTTTCAACTTAGTTATTAGTACTTCGGAGTTGTGCATACTCTCCTGCTTGGCTATTGAATGAATCTTATGCTTGTCAGGTCCACTCCTGTGTCTAGCGGCAAAGGGAGCTCAATAAGAAGACTAAAAATTCTTTCTAGCCTGCTGTTGAGAGATGTGGAACTTTTTCTTCCCTTATTCCTGCCCTTCCCGCTGCAGTTGATGGAGAAGCATTGAGCAAGGCAAGATTGTTGTTAGCTACAATCTCTGCCCTTAGTATCTTCCTTTAAAATACTCCTACGAGAAGGTTTTATTGAAAACGTTCGGAAACATCAGGAAAGTAACAAATATTTCTTGGTTTCAACCTTGCGCCATAGAAGGACCCCCTAATTACTAGACCGACCTGCTATAATAATTCCATAAACACCTAGCGAAGATATGGCAAACAAATAAAGTAGCCCTATGTTCGGATCTGACAATACCATACCATAATCAAAAGGTACAACGGCCCGAGCGACCAGACTTAACATAAATGTAGCCACTGGAGCCATTCTAAAAAGGAGAAATTAGCACTACTTGGTGAAATAGGTTCTTAAGGATGAAAAGGAAGGGTTGAGAGCAGCAAGATACGGCTCAGCCAAAAAGCCGGGAGCGCTCAAGCAAACGATGCAAACTACGGAGCGAAGAAAAATACAGGGAGCAACAATCCGACATCGACTCTGTGACGAAGCGTCGGGCGATCACCTTGATCAGATGAGTCTCGCCCCGCTTCCTCCGGGTGCCTCCGGAAAATTCGAGACCATCCTTCAGAGAACGACAACGGAAATGAAGGTCCAATAGAGGCTCAAGATCACGAAGTTCTTAAAGCGCCATGGCCACAACTATTATATAAGGCAAGGCTTGGAAGCAAGCTACCATTGACATTTGACACCTGAACCATAGTCTCTGACCCTCAAAAGGGCTCGATTGAGACAGAGAGTAAAGGAGCGAATCCGGAGGTCATATAGATCGGAACCCGGAGCGAGTTGAACGAAAGGGTTGGTGTGGCCACATCCCCAACTACCGGCGCTTCAGACGGGCGTCGGATTCGGAGGGCGCTACTGGGGTGTAAGCCCCGAAAGCCTTTGGTACCTGAACCTGTCGATGAAGAAGTGGCTTTGAGCCCTTGGTATGTCTTTGGCATTGGCAAAGGACAAGGCGCTTGCGGAATAGATCTAGCTCCTTCCTCGGTTGAGCCTTTTTGCCTCTCTCCCGGTCGGTGGTTGAGCGACTTGAAGCTTCTTCTGCTGAAACTGCTAATGTGGCTGACCGCATCTCTTGCCGCCCATTAACCTAATGAATCTGTTTGGGACGCTTAGGCCTCTCCTTCTCCTGAAATGAAATCGGATAGCTTAAATTTTCCTGATCGGTAAAATCCACGGAAAAGAAAAATTGTTTTTTATGGTCAAAAATTCATTCATCTCGGCTATTCGACAAGAAAAAGAAAAAAACTGCGGATCTGTTGAATTTCAAGTATTCAGTTTCACCGATAAGATACGGAGACTCACTTTACATTTGGAATTACATAAAAGAGATTTTTTATCGCAAAGGGGTCTACGAAAAATTCTGGGAAAACGTCAACGTCTGCTGGAAAGCCTCTTCTTCATAAGATCAAGAAAGTACTCGCGAGTTTCGAAGATTTGAAAATGCCCGGGGGAAAAACAACATCCAGTACTGGGCCAATAATTTGAGCGATACGCCCTAGGTTTTTTCTTCAAGTGTGGAAACCGCAGGACCAGGGGGTCTTCTTAATAAAAGAGACATTTGGCGCTAAGCTTGTGCTTGTTTGGAGAGATCATCATAAATTATTGAAGTGTGTTGTTCACGATACATAAAATATTCAGCCAAAGCTGCTCCTGTATAAGGAGCAAGGTATTGTAATGTAGCAGGGGAATCCGCCATTTCGGCTACCACAATAGTGTATTCCATTGCCCCTCGCTCTTGGAAAGTGGTCACTACCTGAGCCACAGAAGATGCTTTTTGACCAATAGCTACATAAACACAGATTACATTTTTCCCTTTTCTAAGTTGACATACAACTTTATCCAACAATTCCCGCTACGGTTTAGGTCTTCCTCACTCCGGAAAGAGAAAGATCATCCAGGTATACGGAATTTACCCCTGTATGGTCTCAATAAATGAATTTTTGTTCGACATCTCCGAGCTATATATCCTCGTTTAACTCTGGTCATTGAATCAAATTAAACTTTAATGAATAACTAATTGATTTCTCTTCTTTCAGTCATCCTTTTATCCCCCGATTGATTAATAACAAAACAGATTTTTCCGATATATAAAATATAAATTCCAATGGCTTTTGCTACTATGACCTTCCCAACCACTATTTTTTTTCTTCCAGGTATTTTACCTGGAAATAGGAAATTCTAGCGATTAAATAAAAGAAAAATTTCGGTATTCTTTGCAAGGGAACGAGAAGTTGTGTAGGACAGGATGCGCTCGCCCGGCGACCAAGTAAAAAAAGAAAAGAAAAAAAAAGAAAGACAGGCGTGAGGAACTTCGTATTTTGTAACTCTCCTTTAGTTCTCTTTAACCTTGAATACAATTTATAGATTCGACAGCAATAGTACCTCGGACTCGAAAAGTTATAACGAAAATGGCTGATCCAATAGCAGATTCCGCAGCTGCCACGGTTGGAACTAATGATCTTTATAAGAGTGACAGGGTGACGGGTTCTGGCAAAGGATTGAATATGAATGCTTGGGAGATTTATGCGTGACGTGCGGCAAGATTGGTCACAAGATGATCTCCAGATAAACCAAAGCAGGAAGCGCAGGCAATGGAGGACCAAAGGGCCTCCTTATTGGAATAAGCTCTCCACGCTGCTAGCAAGTGAAACCGCTAAACCAAATTCCGCTTTGTGCCCGACCCTGACTTAAAGAGTAGTTTTCTAAGAAGTGAAGAACACCAATAGGCATTAAATTAAAGAAAAAAATTAAGTACTATACTTCACTTTAATATGGAAACGTAAGAATCAGTTTATTGTCTTCATCATTTTTTTCTGTTTATTCTAGTTTATACATAAATTGGAAGGTTTTTAGAGTTTTACGCTTCTTGTGATGAGATCGTCAGGAGGGATTTGTGGCAGGATGTTGTAGATCTCTCTAGTCGGATTTCCCAGCCTTGGCTGATAGGGGGGACTTCAATGAGATTCTGCATTCCACGGAGAAGGTTGGGGGAAGTCCCATGGATCCCATTTTTCAATTTTTTTGATTCCTTAGAATTTGTTTTTTCCGTTCCTGGCAGTATCAAAATGCCACTGTGTCTGGATATCTTATCTGTCTCTCCGGGAAAATGAATATCTCCAGAAAAGATTTTCAGTTCAATACTTTTTTTTTTCTCTCCACTCGGACTAATCCACCTACTCGGCTTCTTGTTAAACCAGGTCGAATACTTTATGAAATGGGTGGAGTATCCGAAACTGTAGCCAGAACAGCTATTTCAATAGCTGCGTGCAAAATGCCTATACGAACTCAATTTGTTATTGCTATGCTACCAATGGGGAATTGCTTCTCATCTCAAATTGAGGTGATTGGATTTGCACCAATGGAAACCATAAATTTCAACTTCATACACAAAAAATATAGGTATATGATAGATCTTCATTTTTTTTTAGTTTATTTTTAGATAGTAAATGGACCAGTTGGAGCTATAGCTGAAACCTCTCGAATTGGGGAAACCGCCCTCGATCCCACTAGAAATGTGGAATAGGACCCGCGCATCTTCTTCCGTCCAGGAGCGGGTCCTATTCCACATTTCTAGTGGGATCGAGGGCGGTTTCCCCAATTCGAGAGGTTTCAGCTATAGCTCCAACTGGTCCTCTCCCCTGAAAGACAACAAAAACAGCCCAGGAGGGGATTAGAATCTGCTCTAGGGAAATATGTTGGTCTCGCAGAAACAATTAGGGGGTTTCAACTGATACTTTCCGGAGAATTAGATAGTCTTCCCGAGCAGGCCTTTTATTTAGTGGGTAACATCGATGAAGCTACCGCGAAAGCTATGAACTTAGAAGGGGAGAAGAAATGACCTTAAATCTTTGTGTACTGACTCCTAATCGAATTATTTGGGATTCAGAAGTGAAAGAAATCATTTTATCTACTAATAGTGGCCAAATAGGCGTATTACCAAACCACGCCCCTATTGCCACGGCGGTGGATATAGGTCTTTTGAGAATACGCCTCAATGACCAATGGTTAACGGTGGCCCTGATGGGCGGTTTCGCTAGAATAAGTAATAATGAGATCGCCATTTTAGGAAATGATGCGGAGATGAGTACTGACATTGATCCGCAAGAAGCTCAACAAGCTCTTGAAATAGCTGAAGCTAACTTGAGTAGAGCTCGAGGTAAGAGACAAGCAATTGTGGCGAATCTAGCTCTCAGACGAGCTAGGACACGAGTAGAGGCTCTGAATGTTATTTCGTACTAGTCAAAAATACATCAAAATAATAATCAAAAGAAGTTCTTTATTATTATACACTATACACCAGATTTTGATTCCGCCAATTGAAGACAATCAAGTCTAGATGATACAACGAAAAAAGAAGATGGGTAGAAAAACTTATTAGATACCATTGACTCTGGTATCTAATAAGTTCTACCTACTATTGGATTTGAACCAATGACTCCCGCCGTATGAAAGCAATACTCTAACCACTGAGTTAAGTAGGTTATTTATCATCACAAAAAAAGGACCCATCGCTTCGGGGATTATAGGTGGAATATTATTTCTAAGCAATACCAATCCGCTAACAGTAAACGGATCAGAGAGCTATCATGTGGGATCCTATCTTGACAAGAAATTATCTATATGTTAAGATATCTATGACAAGGGCTATAGCTCAGTTAGGTAGAGCACCTCGTTTACACGTGCGCCAATGCTTTTCAAGAGAGCCCATTATGCAATGAACATAATTGATCTTATTGAGAAATCGATGTCTTACTCCATAGATTCGAAGGAACAAGAGAACAATAGCCTGACAAATATTGGGTTCGGTCCGATTTGAGTGCGAATTTAGGTGCCAAATCAAATAGAACCTACCATTGATTTGCTATTTGATAAGGTAAATACCCAGTCCATTCAATGCTAGGCTTAATGAGTATAAGGGACTCAAAAGAACCTCTTTTCGTCCTATGAACTTTAAGGTGTATGAAGTCTCATATTTAATTCTTGCAGCGGAACGATGGAGACTCCATTTAACTCAGGTTGATCTAGGCCGGAGGCAGACCTAAGTCAAGGTAACCCTTCTTTGAAACACTTTGGTATTGCTCCTTCATCAGAATACAAATGATGAATCACAGAGCACATGGAGCCATCTTATTATCTTCCCATAAAGAAAAAATATGGTGGACTAACTGATCTTTACATCAATCAGTTGATGAAAGAGCCCAATGCAACAAAATGCATGTTGGGTCTTTGAAACAGTTCGAATCATTTCGATAATAATAAGTTTGATCTGTTTTACCGAGAAGGTCTACGGTTTGAGTCCGTATAGCCCTAACACATTCTATTTTTGTATAGACATTCTATTTTAGTTTAGTATAGTTTTCATTTCCTCATTAGATTAGTACTTGTTTATGGGCTGACCCGTCTATTTGTCCATAGAAATGAAAGCATTACCACATGCTCATGTGAATACATAGGGACAGGAAAATAAAAACAATAATTCATTCCAACGAATCCAATCGCTATTTGTAAAATCTAGGATAAAATACCTATCCTTCTTCCTTAATCTTCACGGGTGAATTACATATGACTTTTTTCCTGTCCATTATCAAAGAGTTACGGATATACTTTTGTTTTGGTATACCCAATCTCAGTCAATGAAAATCATGACATGCTCCTCCGTCTAAAAACTTTATCCTGACCCAGCCAAACGGAATCCTAAGTTACACGGATCTAGTACCTATTCTTTTCTTGATCTTGTATTTGTAGAAATCCCTCGACTTCAACTAATTCTTTTTTGGCCGAACAACAAACAAATTGGTTGTTTCAAATATAATGCAGAGATAATGAATTGGTCCTTAATGTATCAACGTTCCTTCGTCTATATTCTATGAATTGGGTTGGTTTGGGGATTTGGTCTGTCGAATTGTTCGACAATGTGTGATTCTTTCTATTAGAAGTATCTTATGTAGATCATTTATGATTCCACGAATTCTATCACTCTGTGCTATTTTTCATTGTGCAGTGTAAGTTTGTTCCAAAATAAACCCCCTTTTTGTAGCGAAACCTAGCCCTTCGGTTGGTCTTACTAAGTGCTATTGCCGTAACAAGTATTTTTGTTCATCCCAAATCGCGATCTTTCTTTAGTACTCGATTCTTTTTATTTCTGAGAGGATCCGGGGTATAGTACAGATTCCAAGTTTCGGATTTTTTTGGTATTGAAAGATATGAGTTGTTATATGGAAAGGTTCCTCGCAACTCAACGGATTGAATCAAATCAATAAAGTAAGAAAAATAGAAATGAAATCTAGGACAAGGAAGGGAGATAAAATATAATTGTTCGATGTATTAGATTATGTTTACGTATTCCTATCCAATCAATAGAAGCAATGATTCTCCGTCTGGATTTTAATGAAAAGAATACTTCGAGTAGAATATGCTAGAAATCCCTAGACATTTTACCCCATATGACTACTGAAATTTTTTTTTTCATTCATTTTTGAAATTTTAATTATATTATGTATAAAATTAACTATAAAAAAACATAGTTATAAACATATTATATTTTAAATATAGTTATACTAATACAATATTATTTAGTATTATTTCTTATTTTATTTAATTTATTATACAATTTATTATACTATATTTAGTATTTGTATTTAATTACTTTTTTAGGGAGAAACCGAGACAAAATAAGAGAGTTTTGTTTGTGTAAGAGCATCACCATATCTAAATGGAATCGAAATACAAAAAAAATGTAAGTGGGGTTCCGTTGTATGAATCTTTAAACAAGACATGCCCCATAGCAAACAAACTCTAAACTATGGGGTTTGATTTGATCAAACAAAATTTCTTTTTTCGCCTAAGATGGGTGGTGGATGAATTGACAGTTTCAATTCAAATAAAAAATTCAGCCTATTCCACATTAATAAATAGGAGTACATTTATGTTTCTGCTTCACGAATATGATATTTTCTGGGCATTTCTAATAATATCAGGCGCTATTCCTATTTTAGCATTTGTAATTTCTGGAGTTTTAGCCCCGATTAGGGAAGGACCAGAGAAGCTCTCTAGTTATGAATCGGGTATAGAACCCATGGGAGACGCTTGGTTACAATTCCGAATCCGCTATTACATGTTTGCTCTAGTTTTTGTTGTTTTTGATGTTGAAACGGTCTTTCTTTATCCATGGGCAATGAGTTTCGATGTATTGGGCGTATCCGTATTTATAGAAGCTTTAATTTTCGTGCTTATCCTAATTGTTGGTTCAGTTTATGCATGGCGAAAAGGAGCATTGGAATGGTCTTAGCTGAATATTCAGACAATAATAAAAAAAAAAGGAAGGAAAAGATTACATTGGGACAGTTATGAATTTGATTGATTTTCCGTTACTTGACCAAACAACCCCCAATTCAGTTATTTCAACTACATCGAATGATCTTTCGAATTGGTCAAGACTCTCCAGTTTATGGCCTCTTCTCTATGGTACCAGTTGTTGTTTTATTGAATTTGCTTCATTAATAGGCTCGCGGTTCGACTTTGATCGTTATGGATTAGTACCAAGATCGAGTCCTAAGCAAGCAGACCTAATTTTAACCGCTGGGACAGTAACAATGAAAATGGCTCCTTCTTTAGTGAGATTATATGAGCAAATGCCTGAACCAAAATATGTCATTGCTATGGGAGCCTGTACTATTACAGGAGGGATGTTCAGTACTGATTCTTATAGTACTGTTCGGGGAGTCGATAAGTTAATTCCAGTGGATGTCTATTTGCCAGGCTGCCCGCCTAAACCAGAAGCAGTTATAGATGCTATAACGAAACTTCGCAAGAAAATATCTCGAGAAATCTTTGAAGATAGAACTTTGTCTCAACAGGAAAATCGATGTTTTACTACTAATCACAAGTTTTATGTTCGGCGTAGTACTCATACTGGAAATTACGATCAAGGATTACTCTATCAATCACCATCTACTTCAGAGATACTTTCTGAAACAGTTTTCAAATCCAAAAGTTCAGTATCTTCACACGAATTAGTGAATCAGGAAAGGTTCTTTTGTGCAGAATAAGAAAGAGCGGGTCAATCTTTCCAAATTTCATTGGAAATGGAAAATACTCATACAAATGTGGGAGAAATCAGGAAGATGCAGGTTCGTTTATCTGATTGGCTAGTCAAGCATGAACTAATTCATAGATCTTTGGGCTTCGATTGCCGAGGAATAGAGACTTTACAAATAAAAACCGAGGATTGGGACTCCATTGCTGTCATTTCATATGTATATGGTTACAATTATTTACGCTCCCAGTGTGCCTATGATGTAGCACCAGGCGGATTTTTAGCTAGTGTGTATCATCTTACAAAAATACGGTATGGTATAGATAAACCGGAAGAGGTATGCATAAAAGTATTTGCCCCAAGGAGTAATCCTAGAATCCCGTCAGTTTTTTGGATTTGGAGAAGTGCCGATTTTCAAGAACGGGAATCTTATGATATGTTGGGAATCTCTTATGAGAATCATCCACGCCTTAAACGTATCTTGATGCCTGAAGGTTGGATAGGCTGGCCCTTACGTAAGGACTATATTACCCCCAATTTCTATGAAATACAAGATGCTCATTGACTGATAAGAAACTAATGTTTACTTATACGACGCGGCTCCAAATTTTATTCAAGTCAAGGAATATTTTTTGTTTTGTTCTAGATGAAAGAGAATAACTGGATTCTAATTCGTATTAAGGATGGGCTAAAAAAAGACTTCATTGATATTTCCCAATTTGAAAGATATCATATATAT
>JAVJIF010027891.1:40000-72539 GCA_038442645.1 Agave tequilana
GCCGGCTTTTTTCTCTATCGATTTTTTCCATGATTGGTAATCTTTCCTCTCCCTTTCTCCAAACATTGAGTCACTAATCTATTATGTCGTGATAACTTGTAACTATGAAAAAAAGTTGATTAGAGCAATTAGATCTATATAGAACAAATCATAAAACAGAGCCTTAATTTCCTATATATACAAAAAATCCGGATATTGACACAATTCATTTCATTCTACTTTGTAATACTTCAGTAGATTTAGCTTTGCTTTGTTTATCCTTTAGTTTAGTTCAGTCTTAATTTCGATTTCTTCTGTAAAATGAAATTTCAATAAAATAAAAAGGAGTCTTTATGTCTCGTTACCGAGGACCTCGTTTCAAAAAAATACGTCGTCTGGGGACTTTACCGGGATTAACTAGTAAAAGACCTAGATCCGGAAGTGATCTTAAAAACCCATTGCGTTCCGTGAAAAGATCGCAATATCGTATTCGTCTAGAAGAAAAACAGAAATTGCGTTTTCATTATGGTCTGACAGAGCGACAATTACTTAGATATGTGCATATCGCTGGAAAAGCCAAAGGGTCAACAGGCCAGGTTTTACTACAACTACTTGAGATGCGTTTGGATAATATCCTTTTTCGATTGGGTATGGCTTCGACCATTCCTAGAGCCAGGCAATTAGTTAACCATAGACATATTTTAGTTAATGGTCGTATAGTGGATATACCAAGTTATCGCTGCAAACCTCGAGATATTATTACTACAAAGGATAAACAAAGATCGAAAGCTCTGATTCAAAATTATAGCTGGGGGGCTCTGTCGTACAGCTCGATGTAGACGCTAACGGGCCCTAAAAGCAAAAGCATGAGGGAATAGAGAGGATCTCTAAGGTTATAGCCATTTGGACAGCTTGGGACTCGGTATTATGATGTTGGTTTTGGCTAGGAGTTACCTGAACCTAGTCACAAACGGCTGGACATCTTCATAAGGTCCTTGGGTGCTATCCTCTAGGTCAGAGATGGTAGGCTTCTTTCCGGGGCCAACTTTCTTAAAACCAAGCAAGGAGTGGATTATTCATTAAAGGGACTCCGAAAAAGATATAGGAGTCTCAGTTGTGAAGGCCGAATCCCTGCCCTCCTACTTAAGAATCCAAAGGTTACTTCTCTCCTAACTAGCCTGCTACCCGGGAAAATGACTTACTTGAATGGGGAGCTATGAATTCTCACTATTTCTTAGATTCATGGATCCAATTCGATTCAGTGGGATCTTTCACTCCCATTTTTTTCCACCAAGAACGTTTTATGAAACTCTTTGACCCCCGAATTTGGAGTATCCTACTTTCACGTGATTCATGAAAGGCTTTTCCCCTCGGGAAACGTATAAGAAGGAATTAGTGTTTTCTAGAGTCAAGTAAGCACAGATGGAACTAGAACCTATCTCATAGTATGCTTTCGAGTGTCTTGCCTTCTACCAATTAGGGGAATTCTATTACATTCAATCCAATCAGTCAAGCCAAGAAAGAGACCAAGAAGTGAGTTATTTATACCAAGCATTCTTCTTATGGCTAGATCCAATCTCCTGGTCCCTGCGGAAAGGAAAAAGAATTTCACGTTCTTCCTTTCGGGACGGGAGGATTAGGGAAATCCTATTGATTGCTGCTTTTTCCAGACCTCCGGGAAAAGCATGAAAAAAAAAGGCTTGGAAGCTTCGGAATCACTCTCGTCCTTTTCATTTTAATAAGTATCAAATAGAGCCCGTGACCCTGTAATCCTCCAAGCTACCAACAAATGAACTATACCATTTGATCCCCCGCTTAGTCAAAATTGGAATAAAATGCATCGTGGAGGGATTTGACCATGAATCAATTGATTCTTTAGAACTTATTACCACTTTATTTTATTCGGACATGGAGTCGAAGGAAGTTTAGTAATTACTTCACAAACGGATATACCCTGCGGATAGAACAAAAGTCAACTTCAGGCGAATTCTCGACTCGCGGTCTGCGCTATTCGATCGGTGGCTCGCAAGTGAGCTTTCTGCTTCTTGGCTCCCCGGATAAAAGCATGACCTCTTTGACGATCTGGGATAGATCTTTCCGATGATATCCATGGCCCAACCTCGAAATGGCCAAGGCTTGATAATCGGGTAGGAATCGGAAGCCGGCTTGCGCTGGATTGGTCCATACCTCTGGCAGGCATCGCAGCTCGTCAGCATTCTTTTAAAGAAGCATCTGGTTCCATCTTTCTTTCGTTAGTTAACCCACCCTTTTCTAAGAAGGATTTGAGTAATTCGGGATCTATACTACTTGGAATGGCTCTCTCATATTGAGAAATTTTTTCTAGTGGCATTCGATCACAGAAGCCCTTGACAGCTGCATAAATTACTACAATTTGTTTTTCAATTGGAAGTGGTGAATATTGTGGTTGTTTGGGCACTTCTGTAAGCCTTGCACCTCTATTGGGGAGGAGTTCCACGGTCCGACCAACAACTCGCGCTGAAGAGATGGATATTGGCTCTTTTTCTCCCGCTGGGATCTCCGCTCTTGTCTTTTAGTAGCGGGATCTGCTTTCTGCTTTCCCCTTAGCCTCAGCCTCTCTATAAGGGCTTTTCTCGCTTGTAAGTTATAAGCCAGTGACGGAGAGTATCGAACAGACAGAAGACCTGCTTATGGCCCTTCTCCGCGGGTGGTGAACCGGATCGAATAAGCAAGCAGACCACAACACTAGAAAAAAGGAAATGAATGAACGCCTTTTTCTTACGCTTTCCTATGAGACTGTGAGGTCTCGGTTTGAGCAATGGGGAAGGTAGAGTGTATTATTAAAGAGTCTTCTCTCCGGAGGTTCCCGGCAAGTATAGTTAGTGGTTTCGCGTTCTCTCGAACAAAGAAATGGTACTTTAGTTTTCAGAGACTTTACCTTTTTCTGTGATTAGCAAATGTATCCCGCTTCTTTCTCCTTGCTTGTTTTCGTCATCGAATGAAAGAAAAGAGAGTTCCAGTTCTTCCTCTTCTTTGTTTGCGGGATTCTTTCGAGTAGTAAGGTAAGCAGGGCAGGTCAGGAAAGTCGGAAAGGGGATAGCGGAGGCCGTACAAAAAATATACTATAATAGATAAAGCAGATAGTAGAAAGAAAGAGAACATAGTTGCAACAATCAAATCAATATTCGCGATGCAACCATTGTTACATTAGATCCAAAACAAAGGTTCTTTCTTGACCGAACTACAAGATGGAACTCCTTGATATGGAAAAACAGAATAGAATATAGAATAGAACCTAAAAGGATAAAAGGGAAGTTGCTCTTCTTCGAATCGAGTTAGACTCGAAATCAAAAATGAAAATAAAGGTTTTTCGATGGATCGTGGGACACTTTTTTCAGAGGAAAGTCTTTTCGTAATGGATGACCCTCGAAACCATGATCTGTTGATATACGGCGTAAATCCGGATGAAACGAGAGATTAGCCTGCGGTGCGGATCTGCTGACTCGACTAAGAAAAGATCTACTCCGAAAAATCAGAGAAACAAGAGCGTTTGATCTACTAATAGCGGCATAAGAACAGCAACTAGACTTTCATTTGCTCCGCAAGACGCATTTTTGAGATATAGTGATCCATACTCTCTCTCTTTCGGGGGGCGTCGGGCTTGGCGAAGGAACGGCTTCTCTCTCGTGCTATGGCTTTGCTTCTTTCATTTGTCCTTGCCTGAGCCTGCCTGCCTCCCTCAAACCTTCCTTCATTCAATGCTTGACAGCTTTCTTCATGCGTTCAAGGCGTGACACGTCCATTATAAAAACCCGAATTGGTGAATTGCCCCAGTCGGAATTCATACTCTTATTGTTCCGTCCCCGCGGGATCAATTTACTTTAATCGAGTATCCAGCGTCGTAGCGCGTCTCTTTGTATAGAGTCGTTCCTTCCAGAGGAGTAGTCTCTTTCAAGTTAGTGAGGTGAAACTCTGGTCTGAGCGGTTGTCATTGATCAAGAAGGAAATCCAAAAGGAACTCGAATTTTTGGGGCGATTGCTCGGGAATTGAGACAGTTGAATTTTACTAAAATAGTTTCATTAGCTCCCGAGGTATTATAAATACTAGTGGATGAAACAATAAATTTATCCAAAGCATGATTTGAGATCTTCTACCCTTATTAAACTGAAAACCCACTCGCGTATCTATAAAACCTCTTAGAAAACGTGACGTGAACGCTCATTAGACCGGAGAAAGTGTTGGAGACTCCACTAAAAATCAAAGACAAAACCCTTTATTGGAAGGAAGGGATCCGCCGCTCTTCAAACCAATTGAGAACAATGGCTAGATCGAGCACGCGACGCGCATCTTCTTCCGTCCAGGAGCGGGTCCTATTCCACATTTCTAGTGGGATCGAGGGCGGTTTCCCCAATTCGAGAGGTTTCAGCTATAGCTCCAACTGGTCCAATTGCGAAAACTTCATTCTCGATTCTACGAGAATTTTTATGAAAGCGTTTCATTTGCTTCTCTTCCATGGAAGTTTCATTTTCCCAGAATGTATCCTAATTTTTGGCCTAATTCTTCTTCTGATGATCGATTCAACCTCTGATCAAAAGGATAGACCTTGGTTCTATTTCATCTCTTCAACAAGTTTAGTAATGAGCATAACGGCCCTATTGTTCCGATGGAAAGAAGAACCTATAACCGCGCGAAATGGATCCTTTCGAGTCTATTCGGATCGAACCAGCTCCGGACGGAGTGATCTTTTTATCAAGCGAATTCAGCATCGAATATGTCGGACAAGAAGCACACTTCTGCCACCCACAACCGAGCCATTGCGGATCAATGCTTCACTTGTGGCTCATGAATTCGGGATTAGTTGACATGAAAGAAAGGGCCTACAAGCGCACTTTACACCGTGTCAAGTAAGCTTTGAGGACCCATCAAGAAATTTGCAAAAGCCATTTGCCTACACAAAAATGGCCATTGCGACCGTTTTCAGTCATGTTCAAACTGAAAACCCCACCGACGGTCAATTCAGATTGGTGTGTGATGATTGCAACAATATGAAAGCAGTAACAATTCTCATCTTCTGCTTTTCTCACATAAATGTCTATGCGTAGCAAACGCAAGATATGACAACAATCACCTTGATTTTCTTTCCTTACACCGACGAATCACATTTGACTTTTCATTTCTTTTTCCGCTCCGCGCCTTCTTGACAGGAAATTTTCTCTTCATCAGTCCAGCAGCCTCCATGGATCCCCGCTTTCATTCGCCGCCTGATTCATCAATGAGCTTCCTCGCTATGACCACCTCCTGTAAGAGGCCTAGACTTTGTTACCCGACAGCCAGGGCGCATAGGAGGTTCGATAAAATGATGTGTATAACCTCTCATACTTATAGGTTATGTGGTTCCCCGCTCATCCCTTTCATAACGTAGTTTATAGCATATTGTAAAGACGTCTGGTAACCGCGTCAGGTTGACTTTTCGTAAGCCGCTTCCTTCACCGGAAGGATGGTGTCACGGGTCATCTATCATCACTATGAACAGTTGATCGCACATTAAATCATCAGTACCATGCCAAAATGAAAAAAGGACGATACTACAACTTATTAGAAACACAAGACAGCCAATAAGAAATATCACGAAATCCCCCGCGCTTCGAGGATGTCCTCAGCGTAGGGGAACATGTACTAGGGTGTATGTGCGACTCGTTTAGATCATGAGTTCGAACAAATGAAACAATTTTTCCAGTACCAATCACCAGTACCAATGAATAGGATAGATAGAGCGAAAAAAAGCCTTTTAAGGATATGGGAATCAACTTCGCCTTCATCAACCAAATGGGAATCAAGGTGAGAGCCGTGGCCGGGCCATATACATAGGGGCGATGGCTCGTCGGGTTCCAGAAGTCTCATGTTCGGAACGTGTGAGAGCTCGGCTTGGGGCCTAAGAAAGAGAAGAGCGGAGATTCAGGGCTGGAAAGCGCCGTCAGGTTAGGGTATTTGTTCCAGTTGATTCGGCTCTGGCCCACACATCAGAAGCAGAGGACTGGTCGGAGGTTTTTGAAACCGTTCAGTGACCGAGGATATTCGCCTCGCTACGAGACAGAGTCATTCGTCTCAACTATAAGACAAAGAACCTATGCTTTGGGACGAAAGGCGGGGCACCAAGATGGTTGGCCAGTCATGGAAATGCCTTCTGATCAGCCAACGCATTGCTCCCGCCCTCATTTATCTTTAGGGGGATTTCTGAGGCACACACGCCACGCTGGTCTTTGTAAAAAGATCTTGTTGTATAAGGGGATTTGAGCCTGACACTGCTCTTTAGTCTGACACTACTCGGCTTGAAAGCAAGTGCCAGTTCAAGTGAAAGTGGCGGTTGAGATGCCAGTACCAGTTCATGCTTTTCCAATTTCTCGAGTGAGAACAGCTTTTTGCCCGTAATCACAGGATCCTTTTTCACACATCTAAGTTGATTGTTAAAATGGAACTTATGACGATACGAACTAAGAATTTTTGATGAAAATTCAAAGATGAATTTTAAAGAGCTCTTATTCATTAGTTCTAATGTTTCTTAAACTATATTGAATCCTTGAATCTAGATCTAGACGATTCAACATGAATTGACTATTATTATTTCAAGTAAGCCGCTATGGTGAAAAAAACCATCAACTATAACCCCAAAAGAACCAGATTTCGTAAGCAACATAGAGGAAGAATGAAGGGAATATCTTATCGGGGCAATCAGATTAGTTTCGGCAGATACGCTCTTCAGGCACTTGAACCCGCTTGGATCACAGCTAGACAAATAGAAGCAGGGCGAAGAGCAATGACACGATATAGTTTCACCTATTTCATGCGACGTGGGTGTACAAGGTGAAACGGAAGAGTGATAGATCTATTGAGCGTCATAAAGCTCGGCTTGTAGCTAGGGGATCCGCCTGGAATACAATCATGAAGTTGAAAGTACCAGATATTCCTAAAGGCATACCATCAGAGAAACTTCCTTGACCAAACTACCAGAAATGCAATGCGTAATCTCAGCATTCAATGTGTATTCCTGAATAATCTAATTTTTCAATTATTCAACCATTTCATTTTACCAAGTTCAACGTTAGCCAGGCGATTCCCTCCTGTATCCCTCTGCCTATCGGGTGGGCTTCCCCTTCTTTTATTTGCATTTTTCCCTTTCTTTGCACTTCTCTCGATATGCATAAAGGACCAACGAGGAAAATAAAAAAACAAAAAAGAAAGTAAAAAGAAAAAATGAAATGAATGCAGTTCTATCTAATTCGACTCTTCGAAGATATGTTTTATTAACCTTCTCTCATGTGGAAAGTCAGTTTTTGGATGATTGCTCGCGAACCTTCACGGCTCGTTCCTTCGGAACCTGTGTGTCTTTACCAACTCGGTCCGCCCGGTGAGCGCTCACGACTAAGCGAGACTCGGATGCTGTCTCGAAGTACATTTTTCTTTTACCGATACGGCCCGCGACCTAAAAAATCTCGGCCCACTCGCCACGGTCCACTCGTTCACTCGCTGCTTCAAGTAAACCACTCGATGCTCTCTCGAAATCGATTAGTCTCGCTTAGTCGCAATAGATGAAGCTTTTTAGAGACTCCTTTCGCCTTTATGCATGCGGGATTTTCTTCTTTTATTCAATTGTTATGTGGTGCCAGATTTAGAGGCGTGAAAGGAGCATCCATCTCATCTTTTGGGCGAGTAGACTGATCGACCCACCATTTGACGAACCAAACAAAGCGACGGGCACTGACTTTACGAAACCAAGGGCGAAAACGTCGGTGCGAATCGGGGAAATCCTTTCCTGCTCGTCGGAATAATGTACTAATGTAATTCCACGCAAATATGGCTGCCCGGAGAATCCGTAGCTGCTGACGGAAGAGGGTCGAGCCTACCGGATTGATGTGGCGTAGCGGCGACTGGAATCGATCTGAATGAAGCTTCAAGCATAGTTCTGGGGCTTCTCCTATACCCCGCCTATATGGAGGAAGATTAAGTGGGGAAGGTCATAGTGAAAGCAGCAAGCTGGAAAGTAGCCGCCCCTCTTTGATTGTGCACAGCCCCTGGCACTCGCAGAATCCGTTTCGAAGAAGTGCCTTCCTATCCATGCAATAGGGCTACTTCGATAGCACCCTGTCGCGCGAGCCTTGTCTTTGTGCGTGCCGCGCTGTGCCATATCCGTCTTGGTAGAGTTACGCCATTCTTTTCTTCCTTCGCTGCGTCGAAGACTCCCGAGCTGCGCTGGCTGAGCCGCTTCTTCTGCTGCCTTGTGCCCCACCCGACGCCCGTATAGAGATGGGCGGTGTGCAATACCCGCCAATGGCGATTAAATGTTTATGCCTGCGAGGACGGAATATTGATTAACCGACCAAACTCAGACTTTTTAAAGGGAAGATTAGGGGATTTCCTGACGGTCCCTTAATGGTCTAGTCTCAATCAGGGGCGCTACCAATCCCCTTTGATTTGGAGGTTCTGGTCAAAAAAGGGAATTCGCTTGCTGACCAATCCCTCTGCCTGAAAAATCCCGGGATCAAAGTCTCTCGCCCAGCGTGCCTTGCCGCTACAAGCCTCGGGGGCACAAGCGCTTTCGCGAGTGTTTTCTCACTTGGTCGATCTGGCAGTTCATTTCAGTTCGGTTGCAAAATATATATCCCTCGACGCTGGTGGGTGAGCCGAAAGCAGCGCCTAACCGAGCCGAGACGGGTTTCCGGAGCGTCTTCGCACCGATTTCTTTTCCGAGAAGAATTGGCCGAGTTTCTTACCGGCACCGAGAAAGCAGTGGAAGGGATCTTCGTCTTCTTTCGGAAGCTTCTAGTCCGACTCTGGTTCGCTGCGGGTCATTGCACGGGTGATGAAAAGTGCGTGCGTGCAGCTTTTTTTATAGCTTGATCCCATCCCCTTCTTTCACAAGTGGCATCAAGAAAGATCCGCTTTTTACTTCACTCATTGCTTACCGAATCCGCGGAAACCCGGCTCACATAGTCCGATAATGCCTATTCCGAGAATACCCATTCCGATAGATAATCCCCTTCGTGCACCATATCCCCTACCGCCTATTCCGAGAATACCCAGAGCCGGAGTATAGTCCCCAGGGGAGAACGGTGATGCCAATTCTTCTCTTAATGGTGGAGACATCTTTATCTGAGGAGGAGGCTTCGTCGTCCGGCTCCTCAAAAATGCATGTTAGGATCGGCCGGCTCATCCTCGGAATCCGAAAAAGAAAACAGAGACAGAACAGATTTTTTTCAATGACATATCGCGAGCAGACTGAATAGGATGTCGAAGACACGATTGGGGCCTACAACTTCGCCGAGCCGACTAGCATCCCTTTCCACTGCGCATTTTTCGAACAAAGAAGACGACTATAGGATCGAATTCGCTTTCCGTGGTGAACTGATCGTCCCATACCTTCTGCCTGTCTCATGTGTGTGGAACCAGGACAACAACTCGGACAACTGGAATGCTCCCGATCGAGATCAACTCTACACTCGCATCTGTTAAATTTCGTAGGGGGACAATCGGGTCTTTCAGGCTCTTCCAGCCGTCAGCTTCTTGCTTTCGCGTGTCACGTCGAGGTACTGCAGAAGAAAAAACTACAAAATCCGATCCAATTTATCGTAATCGATTAGTTCCGGGAGTTACGAAGGAAGCTTCGGACTCATGGGTTGAGAACGAGAGTTGAACTCTATGAGGTCGAATCTCCCGTTGTTCCTCAGTAGCTCAGTGGTAGAGCGCGCTCGAAAATCTCTCTTTTTTCAAAACCTCTCCTCCCTCCGGTCGCCTTGTCTCCATTCTGATTGATTCGCTTCTTCGCGCAAGCGCTTGGTTCGCCCCTTCGTCGCATTTCGTGATCCTCCGCTCTCCGCGAGATAAGAAATACGACGTTTTTTGATTCTTCCTCCACTCACCTCCACGGGCGAATGGAGTCTCCCCACTCTTTCGTCGGCGGGGGGTAGTAGACTAGGGGTCATTCAGAAGGGCTCCGTATAGTTCTATTTTCGGGCGGGAAGTTGTGGTTGTTCCCTCGACTGACCGAGAAAAACGATGTTCCAGAGGCATCTTCCATTGACCATGTATGGGGGCTGACGCCTGCCCAGTGCCGGAAGGTCAAGGAAGTTGGTGACCTGATGACAGGGGAGCCGGCGACCGAAGCCCCGGTGAACGGCGGCCGTAACTATAACGGTCCTAAGGTAGCGAAATTCCTTGTCGGGTACATATTTAATACACTATGTCCAATCATGACTGTAAATTAATATTTAGTACAAATATCTAATCATGTCTCCTTCTATGCCAACGTTCATATCTCTCCCTTGGAGCAACATCATGGCCTTCTAGTGCTTCTTTTATGTTGTATATTGTATGGTATAGATTCTCTACAGTATGTGGTCCAGTGACCCCTAATGCAATTGTAACGTCCCAATCATGCGGGTACGGAAATGTTACTGTGACGTATATACGCAGGTCAAAAATACCCTCACGTATATACGCTAAACATTAGTACAGGCAAGAATCAGAGTACGGAAGTACGTGATGCTTTATACATTTTAACATATGAGTATAATTACAAAGTTATCACAGGATGTGACACAATATTACAAGAATATTACATCACCTGATAGGCATAAATGCGAGAATACAAAGAGATATACAATCATAAACTATACAAATAAGGGCTCAGAGTCATAACAGGAAAACTCTAGAGCCGAGAAAGGGGTCTGAAAGGATAGGGCCTCAAACGGTATTCCGATGATTCACGCTTCCGCTGTGCCACTCTGATCAGCAACAGGGAGAATCCACCAACTCTAATCTCTGAAACCTGGACATGAGGATCCAGGGGAGTCAGAACTGCTCAACGAGTGGTGTTGTGAATGGTCAAGTGGCGTGCAAGTTCAAGCACATGTGTATCGATAAATCCGAATCAAAGCATGCATTGAAAACTGTGACGTGAATACAAGCACACTATATATGAATGAGATATCTAGTAATGAGTGGTAACCAAGAATCAGTATGAAATGAGGAATGATCAAGTTAGGAGACCAGAGGAGTAATACACAAGTGGTAAACTAGAAGCATAATAATGATTAATAAAGCCGGAATCTGAAGTAAAACCCGATGAAAGCAATTGTGACAAAATAAGTGGTATAACCATGTTTGTAATGCAACACGAGTTATTATCTTGGTGTCTTATTATTATTACTTGTTTGACCCATATATCAAGGTATGTGTCCTCGTGTACATCTCAACACATATACATCCATATATAAGTAAGTAGAGGTTAGTTATTAGAAGCTGCTAAAGAAATGATAGCTCATACTTATAGTAGTTCCCGTCCTCCCGAGACACAGCAAATGGGGCCTGAAATCCCCCTAACACGCATCTTTTGGGTGCCTAAAAGCACCCTAACACGAATCGTTAGTATAGTATTTCCACTACTATAAGTAAGGCATCATACCAGCGTTCATCACTTCCTCCCATTCCCAGTGTAGCTTGTCCCTTTTATAACTTATTAAATATAATTATCAGATTACGAGAATGAGCAGAACATAATTGGTCACAACTGGAGTACATAACAAGCATTATAGGAGTACTAACAAGAGATTGGATACTACATTTCTGTAATGTGATAATCATGAGTAGAGAGTTAAATATGGGAGGTATCAGGTTTTAACATGACAATGACAAGTGATCAGGCAGGTGATAGGTGATAAGTCATGTCATAACAGGGGCAGGTCATAAGTAATAACATAACAGGAGCATGTGTCAAGTAGTAGCATGTCAGGAGATTAACACATCAGTTGTTAAGTGATACAGACAGGTGTCAGGTAATAGCATGTAGATGTCAAGTGGTAGAATGTCAAGTGTTAATATATCAAGCATGAGCATAACAAGTGATATAACGATAGCTGCGTACAATCAATCGGAGCTGAGCAAGCCGGAAGCATGGATTGGCGAACATTGTTTAGTCACTAAAGCGCTTGGCGAGGTTATCGGGAAGAGTTGGCTTAAAGTGCGAGTAGAAAATCTGCCAGCATCTCGTTAAGGCGAATCTAGTGGTAAAGCGCTGAGTGCTAAGCATGCCTACCAGGCATAGGTGAGAGACCTATCGGTCTAAGCGTACTCCTCTTTCGAGGAAGTGGGCAAGAGAGCCTGGAGGCTAAAGTACACTTGGGGTCTAAACACACTTACGGTAGCTACCACGAAAACTATAAGGGTGTAGGCCTAAAACCAATTGGGTAGCTAGCTCGGGCGTAGGTAGAAACCTAGAGTCAGTATAAGGGTACATGCATGAGATGTTAGTACAACATGAGCATAGATATAAGCAAGATAATATCTAAACTATCGTGGAGAGAGAAGCCCGGAGGCTGATAGGGCCCGGAGGCTGAGTAGAGAGCTCGTAGGCTAACGACCACGAAGGGTCGGCACGCATAGTATAAAGCAGTAAAAAGAGTACATTACAGGCATGGTATATAAGAAGTAAATTATCCTAGTACAAGCATTCATCTCAGCACTATACATATACAGTTTAGGGCACTTGGCCACATACGACTACATGAATACAATGTACAATCCAAATGCAATATAAAATACATTCGACCCGACGAAGCGGGAAAATCCAAATCAAGGCGAGGACACTCGCTTAAAAAGTCTTCAAAAAATCGCTGTAAACTCCGAAATCCCAAAAAATAGGTGCACGCCTCCAAAATATACATATATTAAAATATATAAATATTTTTATATAATAATTTTAGAGAGAGAACTAGAGAGAGGATTAAGAGAGAGAGAGAGAGAGAATTAGAGAGACGAGAGAGAGAGGGAGAGAGAGGGAGAGCAAGAGAGAAAAGAGTGAACATGAGAGAGAGAGAATTAAAAGAGAGAGGAAGGGCTTGGGCCCATGGCTCCCGGTGGGCCAGGGGCCTGGCCGGCCCTCTGGTGGCGTAGGCTGGAGAGAGAGAGAGGGAAAGGGGGAGGTGATGGTGATGGTGAAGGTGGTGTTTGTTAGGGGTTTTGGTGGTGGTGATGGTGGATGAGGTGGTAAAGATGTTGGTGGTGGTGAATTGGTAGTTGAGGTTGATGGTGATGACGAGAAAAGAGGTGATGGTGGAGATAATGGAGGGAATTGAAAAGTGGTGGTGGCATTTAGGGAGTAGGAGTGGAAATTGGAGGAGGAAGTGGTGAATGTGGTGATGGAATTTCGGTGAAATTGGAGGAGATGGTGAAGTGGGAGAGGGTGGAGGTTGTTGGGGTGGTGATGGGTGGTGAGATTGGGAGGAGGTGGTTGTTGGTTTGGAAAAAGAAGGAGTTGGAGTTGGTGTTGATGGTGGATACAAGAGGAGGAATTGGTGGTGGGTTTTGGTGGAATTTGAAAAGGAAGAAGATGGGGTGAGGGGTGGTGGCGTCGGGGTGGGTGACGGCGGGCCCAAGGTGACGGCGGTGGCGACAGTGGTGGCGCTGGGCCTACGTTGGCAGTGGTGGTGGTTCTCCCAGATAGAAGAAGAAGAGGGAGAGGAGGAGAAAGGAAAAGAAAAGAAAAAAAAAGGAAAGGAAAGAGAGAAAGAAAGAGAGATGTGATGGAAGGGGTGATGGGGACCAAACCCCATGTGGGGGGGGAGTGGGTTGGTAGTTGATTGGATGGGGGAAAAGAAAGAACGAAAGAAATGATAGAAATGAGAAGATTCCGAAAAAATAATAATAATATAATAATGTCGTGAAAATTTGACTGTTTCAGAAAATCCCTAAAAATACTCAGAAGTAGAAAACATCATCCTAAGGAATAATACAAAAGCATTTTTTAGAAATAAAATTCAATTTTAAAAGAAATATCCAGGAATCAACCAGTGATATTGGCCGATACCAAATCTGGCCGATTTTTGATAAATTCAGAAAAATCTCAGAAAATGCACTAAAGTAGAAAATATGATTCTAAGAAGCATTATGAAAGCAAAATCTAAAAATTCAACTTTGATTGTAAATTAAAAATCTTGGAATCGATTAGTGATACGGTCGACATCGATTCTGAAGATTTTATAAATTAATTCGGAAAAATTTCAGAAAATCATGAAAAATCTAGAATATTGAAAAATAATATTTAAAACTAAAATCGATCAAATCTGACTATTGAAAAGGTCCAATCTGGCAATACACTAGGATCGGGTCCCCATTCAGGTTAGGGCTGACCCCGAGTCCACGAATCTGGACTCAATGCAAAATGATCGCATAAATATTCATAAAACAAAAATAAATATAGGAAGTAAATTGAAAAAAATATGATCGAGAATTTGAATACGTAACTAAGTACGTATTCTGGGAACAGGGTGTTACAATCTACCCACCATACAAAAATTGCGTCCTCACAATTTCAATAAGGGATAAAATGAACACGGAAAAGATGGGGACGGGAATATATACCAATTAAGATATGAATAACTAAGGGCAATGTTCATAACCGACTGATCTATAACTTTGGGCATAGACATCTTCTGCACTTTCTGCTGTATAATTCTTCTGACAGTACTATAATAATATAGACCTGATGACTGTTGTTAAAAGAATAGCTCCAGAACTTCAGTAGACGTAAAGAAAACTGATAATTAAGAACTCTGAATATTGAATACTGTAACCTCTGAATAACCATCTTTTGAATGATAATCCATTTACAGATAAATATTTAGAGAATACTCGAACTTCATAGAATACCCGTCATAAAGAATCGCGATGCATCAAAATCAGAAGAATACCAGAACTAGAGGAGAGTAGACTATAACTTGCTGCCACATTCCCTGTCTATCCATATCTTAAGTTGGCATAAAGGCTACGAAAAATCAAAACAGAGGAAAGATGGAAGGGATTAGGAATCAAAGGAAGGATGATCAAAAAAGAGAAGGTAACTCTGCACTTGTAGTTGGATTGTATAACCAGGACTCATGCATTCCAGTTTCAAATATCTTTACCATTAATTTACCGTTTGGACAAACTGAGAATGTGAGAACCTAGTCTCTGATACCACCCTGTAAATCCCTGATCCCGCGGGTACAGAGATGTTACTGCGACGTATATACGTAGGTCAAAAATACCCTCACGTAGATACGCTAAGCATCAGTACAGATAAGAATCAGAGTACGAAAGTACATCATGCTTTATACATCCCAACATATGAGTACAATTACAAAGTTATCATAGGATGTGACACAATATTACAAGAATATTACATCACCTGATAGGCGCAAATGCGAGAATACAAAGAGATATGCAATCATAAACTGTACAAATAAGGGCTCAGAGTCATAAGAGGAAAACTCTAGAGACGAGCAAGGGGGTCTGGAAGGATAGGGCCTCAGACGGTATTCCGATGATCCACGCTTCCGCTGCGCCATTATGATCAGCAACAGGGAGAATCCACTAACTTCAAGCTCTGAAACATGGACATGAGGATTCAAGGGAGTCAGACTCCCAAACGAGTGGCGTGGTGAATGGCCAAGTGGCGTGCAAGCTCGAGCACATGTGTATCAATAAATTCGAATCAAAGCATGCATTGAAAACCGTGTCGTGAATACAAGCACACTATATATGAATGAGACATCTAGTAATGAGTGATAACCAAGAATCAGTATGAAATGAGGAATGATCAAGTTAGGAGACCAGAGGAGTAATACACAGCTGGTAAACTAGAAGCATAATAATATTTAATAAAATCAAAAATCTGAAGTAAAACCCAATGAGAGCAATTATGGCAATACAAGTGGTATAACCAAGTTTGCAAAGCAACACGAGTTATTATCTTTGTGTCTTATTATTATTACTCGTTCGACCTATATATCTAGGTATGTGTCCTGGTGTACATCTCAACATATATACATTCATATATAAGTAAGTCGAGGTTAGTTATTGGAAGCTGATGAAAAACTGATAGCTCATACTTATAGTAGTTCACGTCCACCCGGGACAACCAATGGGGGCCTGAAACCCCTAACATGCATCTTCTAAGTGTTTAAAAGCACCCTAACACGAATCATCAGTTTAGTATTTCCACCATTATAAGTAAGGCATCATACCGACATTCATCACTTCCTCCCATTCCCAGTGTAGGTTGTCCTTTTTATAGCTTATTAAACATAATTATCAGATTATGGGAATGAGCAGGAACATAACTGGTCATAACTAGAGTACATAACAAGCATAATGAGAGTACATAACAAGAGACCAGATACTACATTCCCGTAATGTGATAATCATGAGTAGAGAATTAAATATGACAGGTATCAGGTTTTAACATGACAATGATAAGTGATCAGGCAGGTGACAGGTGATAAGTCATGTCATAATAGGGGCAGGAGATAAGTAATAACATAACAGGAGCAGGTGTCAAGTAGTAGCATGTCAGGTGATTAACACATCAGTTGTCAGGTAATAGCATGTTAATGTCAGGTGGTAGAATGTCAAGTGTTAACATATCAAAATGAGCATAGCAAGTAATATAGTGATAGCTGCGTACAATCAAACAGAGCTGAGCAAGCTCGAAGCATGAATAAGTGAATAGTGTTTAGTCACTAAAATGCTTGGAGGTTACCGGGATGACTCAGCTTAAAGTTAGAGTAGAAAATCCGGCAACATCTCACCTAGACGAATCTAGTGGTAAAGCGCTGAGCTCTAAGCATGCCTACCAGGCATGGCTGAAAGACCTATCGGTCTAAGCGCTCTATTCTTTTGAGGAAGTGGGCGAGAGAACCCGGAGGCTAAAGTACGCTCGGGGTCTAAACGCACTCTCGGTAGCTATCACGAAACTCATAAGGGTGCAGGCCTAAAACCTATTGGGTAGCTAGCTCGGGAGTGGGCAGGAACCCGGGGTCGGTATAAGGGTACCTGCACGAGATGTTAGTACCACAAGAGCATACATATAAAGCAAGATAATATCTAGACTACCATGGAGTGGAGAAGCTCGAACGCTGATAGGGCCCGGAGGCCGAGTAGAGAGCCCAGAGGCTAGCGACCACGAAGGGTCAGCCACACATGGTATAGAGAAGTAAAAAGAGTACATCACAGACATGGTATATGTACAAGAAGTAAACTATCCTAGTACAAGTATTCATCTCAGCACTATATATATACAGCCCAGGCACTTGGCCACATACAATCAAGATGCAATATAAAATATAGTCGACTTGACGAAGCGGGAAAATCCAAATCAAGGCGAGGACACTCGCCTAAAAGACTTTGAAAAATCGTTGTAAACTCCAAAATCCCAAAAACACGTGCATGCCTCTAAAATATACATATATTAAAATATATAAATATTTTTATATAATAATATTAGAAAGAGAACTAGAGAGAGGATTAAGAGAAAGAAAGAAGAGAGGGAGAGAGAAAGAATTAGAGAGAGACAAGAGAGAGAAAGGGAGAGCAGGAGAGAAAAGAGTGAACAGAGGGGAGAGAGAGAGAGTTAAGAGAGATGAGGGTGGCACCGGCCGGCCACTGGGTAGGGGTGGCCACCAGCCACCCCAAGGGGAAGAGAGAGGGAAAGGGGGAGGTAATAGGTGATGGTGATGGTGAAGGTGGTGTTTGTAAGGGGTTTTGGTGGTGATGATGGTGGATGGGATGGTGGAGATATTGGTGGCGGTGAATTGGTAGTTGAGGTTGATGGTGATGATGAGAAAGAAGGCGATGGTGGAGATAGTGGAGGGAATTGAGAAGTGGTGGTGGGATTTGGAGAGTGGGAGTGGAAATTGGAGGAGGAAGTAGTGGATGTGGTGATGGGATTTTTGGTGAAATTGGAGGAGATGGTGAAGTGGAAGGATGGTGGAGGTTGTTGGGGTGGTAATTGGTGGTGAGATTGGGAGGAGGTGGTGGTTGGTTTGGAAGAAGGAGGAGTTGGAAATGGTGTTGATGGTGGATAAGGAGGAGAAATTGGAGGTGGGTTTTGGTGGAATTTGAAGAGGAAGAAGATGGGGTGAGGGTGGTGGCACCGGAGGTGGACGGCACCGGCCCAAGGTGGCCACACTGGACGCACGTTGGCGACAGTGGTGGTTCTTTCAGATAGAAGAAGTGGGAGAGGAGAAGAAAGGGAAAAGAAAAGAAAAAAGGAAAGGAAAAAGAAAAAGAAAGTGAGATGTGATGGAGGGGCTGATGGGGTGATGGGGACCGGACCCTATGTGGGGGGGGGAGTGGGTTGGCAGTTGATTGGATGGGGGAAAAGAAAAGAAAAGAAAGAAAGAAAGAAAGAAATGAAATGAGAAGATTCTGAAAAGTAATAATAATATAATAATGTCGTGAAATATCGACTGTTCCAGAAAAATCCCAAACAATACTCAGAGATAGAAAACATCATCTTGAGAAATAATAAAAAAATCAGTTTTTAAAAATAAAATTCCATTTTCAAAATAAAAATCCTGGAATCAACCAGCGATACTGGCCGACACCAAATTCGGTCGATTTCTGATAAATTCAAAAAATCTCAAAAAATGTACTAAATAGAAAATGTGATTCTAAGAAGCATTGTGAAAGTAGAATCAAAAAGTCCAACTCCGATTATAAATTAAAAAACTTAGAATCAATTAGTGATGCAGTCGACATCGATTTTGAAGATTTTTTAAATTAATTCGAAAAAATTCCAGAAAATCATGAAAATTTTAGAATATTGAAAAACGATTTAAAACTAAAATTGGTCAAATCTGACTACTGAGAAGGTTAAATCGGGTAATACATTAGGATCGGGTCCCTGGTTCAGACTAGGGCTAACCCCGAGTCCACGAATCCGGACGCAATGCAAAAAATCGCATAAATATTCATAAAATAAAAACAGATACACGAAGTAAATTTAAAAAAAATATGATTGAAAATCTGAATATGTAACTAAATCGTATTCCAGAAACGGAGTGTTACAACAATGATGAGTTTGATTATTCGCAAGCACGAGAGAAGTGTTGTAATGGAAAAATACAATAGGTTTAAAACTTAAAATGTAAAAAAGGTAAAACATAACTTGACATATGTTACCTGCGTTGGTGGTGCTGACCCTAACATAATCTTCGTTCTCCAGAGGACTGCTCCTATGACCACTGGTAAATCAAAGGAAAACAGAATTGGATCAGCAAGGCTAGTATGCTGACTCTCCAGAAAATCATTTCTGATGGCCGGTTCGAGTTAGATTCCCGTGCTCTATTGATGAAGCCCGACTTCTTCTTTGGCGACTCAATCGAGGAAGATGAGGCTGCTCTTTGTGATGGGCATTACAAATGGCTTCGCCAGATCGACAATAGGAGGTTCTTCCTCCCGAATATGGAACGGATGTATCCCTGGCCTATCTGCAGCATATGTCCGTGTGTCGGACAATGGATTGGGAGTTTGTCAGGCCATTCTCCAGAGTTACTCAGGGCAAGATAGGTGCCCATCAAGCCTTCACCGTTGGTCATGAAAGGGATGTGTTGGGGTTTCAGCCTGGCTTGGTCAGAGCTGAATACCCAACAGGAGTGACCCCTAACTTGCAGCCACCTTCATCAGACAATTTCTGGATGTGAGGGGTGACTTTCCTCCAGAATTTTGTGCCACCGGATGGGTCGACTTTATCGACAAAACATGGTGGGCAGAATGGTAAGGTTTGCTCTGGCAGAATTTGAAAATCTTTTGCTGCAGGGCAGACTGTACGGGGCCGTGAGGGCTGTCTTATACGACATTCCGCAGAGCACCCAACATTTTTACGCTATTCTGGAGTGGTATAATCCAGCAACCTGCACATTCTTCACTCCCATTGGGGAAATAGGGCTTGCCCTTCATGAGATGTACGAAGTCTCAGGGCTGATTATTGGAGATGCCCCTTACGAGGAATACGTCCCGTCAATAGAGGAGCTATATTTGCTGAAGAAGAGCGATCCTCTAGTTTACGAGACTTATTGGGAGGTGCTGTATCACTTTCACATCTGTGGGTAGGTGACCGAATGGAGGAGTGGGGAAATCAAGCAAATGTCGTGGGAAAATTATCTGTTCCCCGGGGTGAATAAGACTAACCCGATGACCCAGCTGGCTCCCAGCACTGATGAAGAAATTTTTGAAAGGATCAGTGCATCCTCCAGTTCCTACACCATCGAGTCTGATGAGGATACCTACAAACCAAACACAATTTTTGAGAGCTTCCACCATCAAGCCAAAGTCCTGATGTCTGACCGGGCTCTATTGGCAGGTTTCCTCATGCTGTGGCTGAAGCGATGTGTAGTGTCGATGCTACTGTATGAGGTGATCATCGCCGACGTGGTGTTTCTGGCTGTCCTACTTGCTCATGGGAAGTCCATTGCCCTCCTTTCAGTAATGGTAGCCGGGATCCAGAGTGGGTTACGCGCGCTGACAAAAAGCTTCTGTCAGGTGGAAGCAATTATGAACGCAGAGGGCAACACAATCACGGATTCTAATGGTCATCCCCTGGTTAAGACTCCCAGTCCCAGGGTCAAGCTTTCATACACGTACCTGATGGCTTGGTACGTCACGTATTTCCTGTCGCTGATGATGGCAGTGTCTGCCTCTGAAGGTTTTACACCTTTCGTGCAGCGGTTGGAGAGTTCGAGATGGCTACAATACTACATGTTATACATTCGGAAGACTATTCTGAATGGGGGTAACTACTAATTGAACAGGTGCCTTCCCAAGATTTATGACGCGTCTTATGGGGACAAGGTTGCAAACCTCGTTGGTCCAGATGGCTTCACCCGATTATCTTTCGGCATCTTCTGGTCGCTGATAAACATCCAGCCCGGGTACTTGTTTTTCGGCAAGGAAATTCCTGTACAGTGGAGCCTTATATGCCTTGTTAGTTCACCCAACAGTTTGGTTACGACTAGCTGCATGTTGGCAACCCCATCCCAAACCTTCGCTTTCGTGGGAATCTATTTGAAGGTGCCTGGGCATGATATTATAGCATAGCTGGAGGAACTGGAGTTGTCTTTACTCTCCTTCACAAGACGCCCAACTCTTATTCTAGTCTTGATTTTTGCACGTGGTATTTCATGGAGAATAAGGTGCCTGGATTTGGGATAAACACATCATGCATCAAAGGAATCAAATCCACGTATAAAGCCAAGGTAGGTCCAATGGTTATCGATGTTGGCCAGAGGCCATCACTCTAGTTTTGATGATGATTAACTCATGTAGTTATAGTTTACTAATAATCTTGTGTTTAAATAGTTTTAGTAATTGACTAAGATATTAGTAGGTGTTTAGTTTCAACAAAGGAGTTTTGAAGCTTTCACATGTTAATTCAAGAGCTCGAGCGTCAAGATCGCATCTAGCACTAGGTTAAAGTCATGCTTGTTTGATCGTATTTGGATCGAGTCGACTTGGAGAAGGAGTTTTAGAAGAAGACCTCATTTTGTGTTTAGTTTATGTTTAGATCTTGTGTAAAGATTAGATAGTATTGATATGCTCAAGTTCACATACACACACAAGTTTTTTAAGTTTGTTGGTTTTGGTTTTCGGTTTAACCGATTTTGGATTTCATGTCAAAAACATAGATATATATATATCTTGTATGTATTTGGATTCTATCCATATACAATATACTTCAAATTTGTTTCAATATCATGTTTTTATATTTACAAGAGTTTTGGAGAAAACGGTTTTCCATTTCAAAATCCAAATTTTCGAAATACCGATTTTGTGTTTAAGCCAAATTTCTATATCACAAAAATGGTTCAATTGTTTATAATATGTGTTGAATTTTAGTCACATATATTTATATTTCAAAGATCTTAAAAGAACTTATTTTTGTAGAATTTATGTAATTTTATGGGATTTAATCGAAGATAAAAAGACAAGTTTTTAATCCCTTAAACTGTTGGACCTGACTGTCTGCCGGTTGACCGGTCCGGTCGACCGATGTGCACGAACGTGCACGGCCATTGGGCTGGAGGGCCGATCGACCGGGTCGCCACCAGAGAGCTCTGCTATCTAGTTCTGGCCCTGGTCGACTGGGCGGTCGACCGGCAGAGAGCAGCTGCTCTCTGTATCCAGGTCCGGTCGACCTGGCGGTCGACCGGAGGCATAATAGTCATAAAAATGACCGTTGGTCGGTCGACCGGAAGGGCAATTATGCCCTTTCCTGCTGCCAATGGGCAGATTTTTAGAGGGTTATAAATAGCCCCTCCTTAGTTGATTTCACCAAGATCTGAGAAGAGAATTTTTTTCATCTTTCAAGAGTTTTTCAGTAAGAATTTTTGTGATTAAAATATTTATTTTTATTTTTTTTAAAGTGTTGGAATATTCAAAGAAAAGAGAGTCTTTTGGGAATTGATTTTTGGTCTTGATTTCAATATCTATTTGGAGATTTTTCTAAGTGTTTTTCTTTATTCCAAATACTTTATTTTCTCACACCTGAGCTATCATCTATCCTGTCTATTGGGATCTTTGTTTTGTGAAAAAATTGGTTTGTGGTTATTGAGACCACCAAGAGTTGTAACCTTCCTTGTATTTGTTGATATCCCTCTTGTGTAGAGGTGATTGTGGAGATTGAGTTTGGTTGTGTTGGTGTCCCTCTAAGTTTAGAGGTGATTAAGGTTGTTGTTTGGCTTTGAGCCTTATCCCTCTATTGAGAGGTTGATCTTGTTTTGGCTATGTGCCCATCCCTCTAAGTGTAGAGGTGATAGTTGTTGTGCCTTGCCTCTTGTGAAGAGGTTGTGTTTGTTGGAGAGAGGAGTTGTGTACTCTAAAGTTTTATTACCCAAATTCTCAGTGGAGGTTCCCTGTGTGTGAAGTCATGTGTGGACGATACAGTGGAAATCCTTCTGTGTGAAGGCGGGGACGTAGATATTTCCATTGAAAAATTAGTGTTCATGGGAAAACTTACAAAAAGAAATCGAGGAGCGAAATTACAAGTACTTCTTTAAAAAAGAAAATTACAAGTAGATCTCCTTTGAGATTTCTAGGGAAGTGTGCCGGTGGGAGTCTGATCAGCGCGCGACCACTTTATCCTGTTGACGATGCGAGCGATCAATCTTCGAATGCTACTGCTTGGGAATTCCTTCTTACCTGATTCCGGAGATCCCTTGAGAGGGGGAAGATCTTAGGGTATTAGCACCCTGAATTTATCCTTATAGGATTAGAGAAGTGATTCTCTAAATTCTTAGAAGCGAGAGAGTAGATCTCTTGTTGGTTTAAGCTTTGAAGCCATCAAAGAAGCTTATGCTTTTCAAAGCCTCTAGGAGTTGAATTTCTTCAAGACTGTGAGCCTATTGGACTTGAATCTTTTCAAGACCTGGACCTGAATTTCTTCAAAAGTCCCTGAGCCTAGCCTACTAGTGGGCTATTTATAAGCTCAATAGGGAGTTATGATTCCCTTGGTTGTCTCCTCTTAATGAGGGATCATGGGTGTAACTACCCATTAACTCCCCTCAATTGGCTCCTCTTAATGAGGGATCATGGGTGTAACTACCCATTAACTCCCCCACTAACTTAGTGGGCGGTTACTTTTCTCATACGGAGATAGCCTCTTTCGGAGAAGCTATCAAGGAAACTTCTAGCGAAGCTATAATTAGCTTCAGGAGAAGCTGTAAGTTAGCTCTCTATGGAACTATGAAAAGCTTCATGTGAAGCTATCAAGAAAGCTTCAGGCGAAGCTAGAATTAGCTTCCAGCGAAGCTATAATTTAGCTCTCTGTGGAGCTATGAAGAGCTTCATGAGAAGCTATCACGAAAGCTTCCGGCGAAGCTGTAAGCAAGCTCTCTGTGAAGCTATGAAGAGCTTCATGAGAAGCTATCAAGAAAGCTTCCGGCAAAGTTAGAATTAGCTTCCAGTGAAGCTAGACTAGCTTCGGGCGAAACTTTAAGTTAGCTCTCTGTGGAGCTATGAAGAGCTTCATGTGAAGCTATCAAGAAAGCTTCCAGCGAAGCTAGAATTAGTTTCAAGCGAAGCTGTAAGTTAGCTCTCTGTGGAGCTATGAAGAGTTTCATGAGAAGCTATCAGGAAAGCTTCCGGCGAAGCTAGAATTAACTTCCGGCGAAGCTAGATTAGCTTCAGGTGAAGCTGTAAGTTAGCTCTCTGTGCAGCTATGAAGAGCTTCATGCGAAGCTATCAAGAAAGCTTCCGGCGAAGTTAGAATTAGCTTCAGGCAAAGCTGTAAGTTAGCTCTCTATGGAGAGCTTCAAGGAGAATTGAGACAAACTTAGCCTTTCAAGCGAGGCTATCCCCTTGAGCTCATGTGATGCTGAGTGTTGAACTAACTCAGCATCTTAGGCCTTCTTAGATCTCTTCAAAGGTAACCTTGGCTTACTGTCTGCTTCACTAGATCAGTAGAGTCCAAGTCGCTGATTTGTCCCTCGGGGATGAGTAAAAAACTGGTCGTCAGCTTGTCTGCGACTTGTCTTTTATAAATGTCAACAAGTTAGACATCGTTCAGACCGGTTGGAAAGCTGTCTGAGAGTTTGTCTTTTTTAGAGTATCAACAAGAACCCTTTCAAAATTTTTGTAAATCCGCAATGGGATGGTTCAGATTTTGAAATACTTTGAATTGCCTCGGGTGTTCAAAAGAAAGAGCATTCACCAAGTAGAATTCCCCAAAGAAATTAGAACTTTGATTGAAAGTTACTCAGAGGTTAGGAACATGAAAATCAGTCTGAGTATGAGAATCCACTAGGACAAAGGGGAGCAGATCTTGGAATCCGTCCGTTCAGAGGTAATGTGGACATAACAGGTGATCGTACACATATTTTGCATTCTTTTATTACACTCCTACATTTATCGTGTAATAAATCTGCTAATTTCTTTGTCTTAAATGTCTATTTGTAGAAGATAATAATGAAGAGAAAGAGAATTAAACCAAACAAATACCAGTTAAAATCATATTTAACTGGATCTATTTGGTTAGCTGAGGATGATCACAGATCTAGTTAGAACAAATCAAGGATTGGAGCAAATGTTCAGCTGAAGATCAGAGCAAAATCAGAAAGATAACACCAAATGAAAATCGATAAAATTCAGATTTCTATAAATCCATTTTGGTTAGCTAAAGATCAAACGAGGATAATATCAAATACAAAGGGATAATGGATAGAGAGAGATCAACGAATGAGATGAAGCAAGTTTGACTCGGATTCTGTCTAGATATATTTTAGTATTTGAATCATAACCTTCGCTACCGAATGTCAAATCTAATTATTCAAGATAATCCAAAAAGTAGATTTAAAGGGCTACAACTCTTAAGTTGATTACTATTTCTAATTCTGTCATTTGATAAGTGATATTTAGTAATCAACACGTCAATAAGCTGCAGACCAGAACTGAATATCCACATCAAATCAAGTTTAGAGATAAGGGAAAGATTCAAATTCAAAAATATTCAGCTTTTCCTATCTTCATCTCCTCTAACCTCTACATTTCTCCTATAAATACCTGCAATCTCAAAGACGACCAAGGAACGACCATGCAGAGATAGGATTTAGTCCACTTTTTCGTTTTTTTAATGTAGGTTTTGTTTTTTCTTTTCATGTAATTTTCAGTTTTAATTTATGTAAATCAGAGGAGATCAGAGTTTCATAGGAGAATGAGAACGAAGCTTGTGCTGAGAGTGACACCGGTGTAAGATTTCTTCTTTCTCTTATTGTTATAAAATCGAATCTGTAGTTTCCCTTTGTATGTACTTTATTTTTGTTCTTCTTCTTATTCTCTACTTTTCTTCTTTTGGTACCAATTGCTATCCAAGTGAGTCTTAAAGCATCGAAAGAGCCTTGCCTTTGTGAGTGCCACCGATAGCTCATGACGATGGATTTTGAGTTTTATTCTGTATCACTTCATACTTGCAACGTCTTGATGATATAATGTGGAGGAGATGGAAATCAACTCTTATGGGCTATACGTTGATCGCCTCACTTCAAGGTAACTTCATTGCAAAAGATTCAAGATAAGCATTTGGTCAAAGGAGGTAAGTAACTTTTAGTTTCTTCTTTTTATTCTTTAGTTTAGAACACCACAATCTACTATTTCTTTTATCACTCCTTTTTCATTTCTTTGTACATATCATTTCTAGTTTCTCCATCTTCTTAATCTACCATCTTCTTCCTAATTTAACTTTAACTTAATTTTCCCTTTTTTTTTAAAGAACTAAAGAAGAACTTTAACCATATTTTGTACCTTAAAAGAAGACTTACTAAAAAGCTTCCATCGCTAGTGCCTTTTGGATCACGACCCGCATAGCCACTTGCTATCGCGGTAGAATTGGGCACCTTGCACTACTGTTTAAAAGTTCTGAAATTCTGTATTCTTGTGTGTATGTTAAACCTCAATCAAATTTTGGCTCCGTTGTCGGGGAGGGACAGTGAGTTATTCTCTCTTTAAAGTTTACATTTTTAGTTAACCTTCTTCTTGTTTTTTGTGTACAAATTTAACAACAAGGAATTCTAGCTACAGTGGACATATAAGTGGCTCTGGACTCTGCTCAAGAAAGCAGAGCCCAGAAGCCCTCAGATTGCTACATTCCTGTGGCAATCTGAGTGAACTACTAACCTGTATTCTCTGCAGGTTGGATGTAGTTTAATATCTGTAGCTATCTATTTTATTGTTTGTCTCACTATACTTACTTTCTAACCTCAACAGTAAAATGATGTTTGTTAAATGCTAAAAACGGTTTAGACTTTGCATTTAGGCACGTGTCTAATTTGTTTACATTTTACATTACTGTTGAAGAGTGCTGGAGTAAAAGGTACGTTTGCATGGCATATAGTTTAGGAAACATTCTTGAGTGATTATTTGCTTGTTGAATGTTACTTTTCTTTATCCTGCACACCTTGCACAATAAATCTTAAGGGCTTGTCTTATAAACAAGATAAGGTAGGGAAGTCATTATCCTCCCTTAGCCCACAAACAATCTCCTCACTCACTAACCCAAGCCTAACTAAAAATGAGTAGATATTGGCCCTAGGGACATCTCGGACTCAAATAGGAGACTGACCTAAGGGGGAAGTTGAGTTGGAATGATTGAATATGACTCTTGCCAAATCGGTTACTAAGGTTGGGGATTGAGGGCGAAACCCCGAAGGCTGGTGGTTTGGCTTAATTAGGCCCGTCGCTTCTGCGCGGATACCTCCCACCAATCTTGTCCCTACCTGGCCGATTAACTTGTGGTCAGATTCGGCAATATACCCCCAGTGGACAGTCTAACCGGTTAGGAGTCGTCTAGGTCTAAGGTTTACCCTAACTTAGGTTAGATTTTTTTATTTTTATTTGTTTATTTGTTTGTTTTTTTATTGTGTGATATGGCTTATAACAACAATTTTTCCTATTTTAATGGTAATCCATATTACACACCAACCTCTTTTTCAAATATTACTAACCCGGCATATCATAACTTTAACCAACATAGTGTGCCAGATTGGTCTTATCCGAATCAATATAATCCATGCCCCCAATCTTATGACCATAATTTTCCAAATATTTTCAACTCTTCACAGAATCAATGGGGACTCACCTCCCCCGAGTCCAATTTTCAACCAACTTGTCCTCCTTATCCACCTTATCCACAATATTTCCAAGATTCATACTCCGTTCCACCAGTCCAAAATAGAAAACTAGCAATTTTGGAAATGAGTATGCGTGAGTCCAAACAACAATCACAAAATCTGATGGACTCACAATTTCACCACCAATTTCAAAACAACACTTCATCTTTTCAAGGCCAATTGCAACAAAATGATGAACCAATCAACTATGAAAAGATGCTTGAAGCCATGACTCAGGCTTAAAACGCTCGTAATCATGACATGAATATGATAGTGCAAACTCTACGTTCTCACCGTTTGACCATTTCTGATGTTGCTAACCATTCTGTTAGAGCCGAAGAGTCATGTTGTTTTGGAAAACAAGGTTCCATTTCAGCACAATCATTTGAATTTGTCCAAACTTTAAATTTTGAAAATGACATTGATAGTTTGGCAAGTTATCCCTTTCCTGAAATTGAACTTGAGAATGAATATGATCATAAACCTCAACTTAATGATTCAATTCTACTTCCAGAGTAAATTATGACCCCGTGTCTTCACCTGATTTTAATCTTTTTTCCGAGTCAACATTGGATCCTGTGCCAATTCATAATGAAATTGAATCGCCCATCTTTGATGATCATTATATTGAACTTGACCAATTCATACTTTTGAAAGTCTCATTGACAAATTGGCAAGTTCTCATTTTTATGAAATTGAACTCAATGAGAAATGTGACCTAGATTCTCAATTTTGTGATCCAGTTCAAATTCCCGAATCAATGTTGACTCCTGTTTTTGTTACCCGACTTGAGTAATATTTTAGAGTCAGTTTGATTCCCACACCTATCATTCTTGAACTTGAATCACCAATATTAAGTCACATTCCATTGTGAGAAAATGAATGTGGACTCGAGTTTCAACTTTTTGATTTGGACCCACTTCCTGAGCCAATCTCGACTCCTGAACCTTTACTTGACTTAAGTCACTTTCCTGAGTCGATATTAGTTCCCGTACTCCCTAAGTTCAAGTCATCATTCTATCTTTTCACACTCCATTTGGGACAAGGCGTTGACAAAATTGACTCCGAAATTAATTATGGAATTTGAAAATTAGTTGGGGTTAAATTTTATAAAAATCCTTCATGTATACATCATTTTAGTGGGTTATATAGAGAGATTTCTGGCGGGTTCCTCCGAACTCCATGCAAAGTCGATTGGGCCCGATTTCGTGGACCAATCAGACCACCACCGGAACCACCACCTTAAGGTAGCATTTTCCTTCCCTGTCTTCTTTTTCATGCATCTATGCATTAATTCATACATTGAGGACAATGCATGAGATAGGTGTGGGGGGAGGATTCTAACATAACTTAGGTTTTTCTTTTTATTAAAATTTTTTTTAATATTTTCTTTACTTTTAAAAACTTTTAAAAATAGAGAAACAATATTTTGACATATTTTTTATAAGAAATTAAGTCAATTTTAAGGAATAGGAAATCAAAATTAGGATTTCTTAAACTTGGTCAAAATAAGAATTATTTGTTTGATTTTTAGGGTTAGGAAGATAATTTGTCAAAGTAATTTAGTCTTGATCTTTACCTTAATGAAATATGCACACTTCATATACTTACACACTTAGGGTTCAAAAACAAAGATTCTTATGCCTTAAAAATATAATATATATATATGTATATAATATATATGTATATAAAAAGATAAACAAACCTAATTATTGATTAGTTAGGAGCTTTGCCTAAGCAAGCCTTAGTATTTATGCAAAAGATGATTAGATAAGTTTTAGAAATATATATATATATATATATATATATATATATATATATATATATATATATATAAATCCTCTAATTAAGCTGGGTATTCATGCCTAATAAAGCATAAGTATTCACGCCTAAAGCGGTTCATATAATAAAGTCCTTTTTGAGGTCTTGTTTGCTTGAGTCCTTAAGTCCTTGGGGCGTTTTCTCCCCGGTGCCCTAAGACCGTTTGGGTTGGAGTCACCGATTAAAGGCTCGTTACATGGGCAGATTAGAAAGCCTAATAAACTAAGGAATAATACCACCAAAACTAAAAATATATATATATAAATAAATAAATAAGGCATAAGAGTTAGAGTTAAAGAACCTTTAGTCAAAACTTCACGGTCACGAAAGTGCATTGACTTAGGTAAAGTAAGAGACTAGATGAGAAGCACAATTTGACTCCTTACTTTGATTGATAACAAATTTTGAATAGAGACTAAGTTTAGGAATGAAAAATTCGGTTTCCTATAACTTATAGATTACTTAAATCTTACAATAATATTTCAAATATTTTTCCTTCAAAATGTGTTTTTAAAATACTAACATTTTTCTCTTCTTTACGGATTTTGTGGGTGTAACCCACTGAAAACCCTCACAAGACAAAAACTCGTCCTCTAGGGGAAACCTAGAGGTTTAATGGCTTGTTGCACAAGCTCAGTGCAATCGCGTGACCTGCGAAAGTGTTCAATAATCTTTGATTTAGTTTTGTTGTTGTGCTCGAGGATGAGAAAGATAGGTGTGGGGTGTGATGTACATATATTTTGCATTCTTTTCATTGCACTCCTACATTTATCGTGTAATAAATCTGCTAATTTCTTTTGTCTTAAATATCTATTTGTAGAAGATAATAATGAAGAGAAAGAGAATTAAACCAAATAAATATCAGTTAAAATTATATTTAACTGGATCTATTTGGTTAGCTAAGGATGATCACAGATCTAGTTAGAACAAATCAAGGATTGGAGCAAATGTTCAGCTGAAGATCAGAGCAAATCAGAAAGATAACACTAAATGAAAACTGGTAAAATTCAGATTCTATAAATCCATTTTGGTTAGCTAAAGATCAACCGAGGATAATATCAAATACAGAGGGATAACTGGATAGAGAGAGATCAACGGATGAGATGATGCAAGTTTGACTCGGATTCTGTCTGGATATATTTTAGTATTTGAATCATAACGTTCGCTACCGAATCTCAAATCTAATGATTCAAGATGATCCAGAAAGAAGATTTAAAGGGCTACAAACTCTTAAGTTGATCACTATTTCTAATTCTGTCATTTGATAAGTGATATTCAGTAATCAACACGTCAATAAGCTGCAGATTAGAACTGAGTATCCACATCAAATCAAGTTTATAGATAAGGGGAAGATTCAAATTCAAAAATATTCAGCTTTTCCTATCTTCATACTCCTCTAACCTCTGATTTCTCCTATAAATACCTGCAATCTCAAAGACGACAAGGAACGACCATGCAAAGATAGGATTTAGTCCACTTTTCCATTTTTTAGTGTAGGTTTTTATTTTTCTTTTCATGTAATTTTTAGTTTTAATTTATGTAAATCAGAGGAGATCAGAGTTTCATAGGAAAATGAGAATGAAGCTTGTGCTGAGAGTGACACCGGTATAAGATTTTCTTCTTTTCTTTATTGTTATAAAATTGAATCTGTATTTCCCTTTTGTATGTACTTTATTTTTGTTCTTCTTCTTCTTCTCTACTTTCTTCTTTTGGTACCAATTGCTATCCAAGTGAGTCCTAAAGCATCGAAAGAGCCTTTTCTTTGCGAGTGCCACCGATAGCTCATGACGGTGGATTTTGAGTTTCATTCTGTATCACTTCATACTTGCAACGTCTTTGATGATATAATGCGGAGGAGACGGGAATCAACTCTTATGGGCTATACGTTGATTGCCTCACTTCAAGGTAACTTCATTGCAAAAGATTCAAGATAAGCATTTGGCCAAAGGAAGTAAGTAACTTTAGTTTCTTTTCTTTTTATTCTTTAGTTTAGAACACCACCATCTACCATTATTTTTATCATCCTTTTCATTTCTTTGTACAAATCATTTCTAGTTTCTCCATCTTCTTAATCTACCATCTTCTTCCTAATTTAACTTTAACTCAAATTTTCCATTTCTTTTAAAGAACTAAAGAAGAACTTAACCATATTTTGTATCTTAAAAGAAGACTTACTAAAAACGCGTCCATCGCTAGTCCCTCCTTGTGGATCACGACACGCATAGCCACTTGCTATCGCGGTAGAATTGAGCACCTTGCACTACTATTTTAAAAGTTCTGAAATTCTGTATTCTTGTGTGTAGGTTAAACCTCAATCAACAGGTTAGGAATCGCTAGAAAAGAGGGTTCGTTCTTCAGAGGTGGTAAACTAAAATTAACAGCGAGAAGAGTCCCTACCAGACTGGAAAGTTAGATCTGAATATCCACAGTTCAGAGGTGACGAGCTGGACATAACTGATCAGGAATCACCAGACACGAAACCTTGTCGTTCAGAGGTGACGAACTGGACATAATGACAAGAAAGGTGAGATTGGATATTCATCGGTTCAGAGGTGCCGTACTGGACATAACCGATTAGAAATTATCAAACTCAGAGTGTTTAACTATTCAGGGGTGACAAACTGGATATAACAGTAAACAAAAAGTAGAGACTTAGCTATCTGTCAGTTTAGAGGTGATTGACTAGACATGACTGATTAGAAATTACCAAACTCATAATGTTACTATTCAGAGGTGGCGAACTGGATATAACAGTAAACGAAAAGCGGAGAGACTTGGCTATCTGTCGGTTTAGAGGTGATTGACTGGACATGACCGATTAGAAATTACCAAACTCGAAATGTTTACTATTCAGAGGTGACGAACTGGACATAACAGTAAACGAAATGTGGAGACTGGCTATCTATCAGTTTAGAGGTGATTGTCTGTGTTGGCCCAAAGGGCTATCACCCTAGTTTTGATGATGATCAACTCATGAAGTTATATTTACTAATGATCTTGTGTTTAATTAGTGACAGATTCATTATCAAGATCTTAGTAGGTGCATAGCTCAACAAAGGAAAAAATATCAAGATTTGGAGCTAGCACGGTGTGATCCAAGGAGCTTTGGATCAAGCTTGGACCAAGTCAAGAAGATGAGAAGCCTTCAAGTGAAGACTTCAAGAAGATGAAGACTTGTGGTTTAGGTATAAGATTTTGTTTTGTTTTAGTTAAAATGTAAAGGATAGATAGTTGGTGGATTGCTCAAGTATACCATGCACACACACTCTTGATTTTATTGTCTTTTCATAAA
>JAVJIF010027893.1:0-65336 GCA_038442645.1 Agave tequilana
CGCTTCTGGATCCCCTTTCTATAACCATGCGAACGGTCTCCGTAGAGGTAAAAACCATTCCATTGAGCACAGGGGAGATGGCCAGTAGCAGGTTTCTTCGACGCCGAAGTTGTGACCGACACCTCCAGGATTGTTACGGTGGCAGCCTCTGAGGTGACAACCACAGGGACAGACTTCACGGTACTGGGTTCAGCCGTTGAAGTCTGAAGTATGTTGTCCGCTGCGCCAGTTCTTTACTTGGTTCAGCAGTTGAAGTCTGAAGTATGTTGTCCTCCGCGCCAGTGCTTGCCACGGGCTCTTCTACTTGAGCCACCCTGGTACTCTCTTATAATGACTATGTTAGTGATAACAATAAGAATGAGAGTATATAGAGAATCTTTATTCTCTTACCAAGCTGAGGATCTGAATATGGTAAATCCTTCGGTAGGCTGCTCTAGGACAAGGGTTCCGGAGGTTGTACCCTCAGAGATCATGCCAGTAGCAGAAACTTCAAGGCCCTCTGGCTGGACAAGTTTCTTAATCATCTCCTCAATATGGGAGGAGGTCGTAGCTTCAACACTGGTAGTAACTCCTATAGGTGACATTCAGATGAAGCGTTAAAACGTTTGTCCAAATCAGTGGAGTAATAATTAAGAGGGATAGAAGAAAAACCCTCGGTAGAGGCGACCTCCCCCGATGGCGAAACTATTTCAAGGACATCCACCTGCATCTCTTCCTCAGAAATGTGTGTAAACTTGCTAATGTCAGGAAGAGCAGGTTCATCACCAAAGTTAACTTCGTCTCCTGAATAGTCAACATGTTCCTCGGAGAACGAAGATGACACTTGAACCAAGGAGACCTCAGTGACTGGAGCTTTATCACTGAGAAGTCCAGTGGTAGGATTGGGTTCTGTAACCTGAGAAGCCAGCATCAAGACGCTAGGAGAGCCCGACTGTCACACTTCCACTCTTTCTTGACCTGAGGGAACTCCCAGTTGAGATGAAATTTCAACTTTAGCCCTCTCTGTCACTTCTACCGGCAGTTCTGCAATCACAGCCCCTTCGGCCACGACAAATGGCCTGCAGGTTCTACTTTCGCCAGGCCTGCGGGACACCTGCTGCACAAACCCTAGGAATGAAGAGCTGAGGCTGCCTCTTCTTCTTCCTCCTCTTTTTCTTCTTCCTGTTCCTTTGTACCAGAGGGGAATATCTCAGACCTTGTGCTGAAGTTGCAGTCTCAGGTCCTTTTCTTGCCTTTTCTCTGGCTAGGCTCACCTTTGAAAACAGAGGTTCAGGGACACTTAGGCACAGCCTGCTGGGTCCTTCGAGTGGGTTGTTCCTCTGCAGCTCCTGCTCCAGACTCTGACTTGGAGTTTCCTTTGTTCTGCTAGCCTCCTTCCTGACCTCCTTTTCAGCCTCCCTCTCGCTTTCATGTACTCGATCATCCCCCGCATATGGCTCTTCGAACCCGACTTGACTTTATATGATGTTTAGTACTCTTAATATAAGAAATATTCATTCCAAAGTCAGGTACCCTACCGGTGATGAAGTACCATATGCAAAAGCCGAGGCTCATATAACAATTAGGCATCTTGTGAGGGAGGCTGAAGACGGCCCCCGTTCTCCAGCTACACTGTAGTACCACACTCGAGCACCTTCAAACATGTTGTCCCTAAAGCAAGGGCTAGTTTTGGGGTTGCCGACATATAACTGGTCATAACAAAACTGCCTAGCAAAACGACTAGGCGTGTAAGGCTCAATTGTGCAGGAATCACCTTGCCAAAAGATCAAGTATCCAGGCCGGATATTGATGAGCCACCAGAAGATTCTAGAAGGTAGCTGTGCAAACTCGTCCAGGCCTGCAAGGTCGGCGAACTTATCCCCATATGATGCATCAGAGATCTCGGGAAAACATCGGTCAAGCTAATAGTTCGAGCTTCTTAGAATAGCCTTCCAAACATAGAATATATAGTACTGCGACCAGCTAAAGCTTTCCAACCGCTGCACGAAATGGATGAAGCCCTCTGAGAGAGACACTACTATCATCAGCGACGGGCAGTGCATAATATACTAGGCCATCAGGTATGTGTAAGGGAGCTCGATTCTAGGATTGGGAGTTCCCACTTCTGGCCTCCCTTCTGAGTCTACGACTGACCTGCTTTGAGAGTTTACAATAACCTCCTCTTGACACAGGCTTTTAGCTAGTAGCCGTAGGCCGCTCTGGATACCATATGCCATCACTAGAAGAAGAGAAATTGACTTCCCGTGTGCCAACAGAACAGCCGGGTATACCATGTCGGTGATGATCACCTCGTGCGGTAGCGTCAGCACCACGCTTTGTTTCAGCCATAGCATGAGGAAGCCCGCTAATAGAACCCGGTCAGATATCGGGATCTTGGCCTGATGATGGAAACTTTCAAAGATCATGTCCGATTTGAAAGTATCCTCATTAGACTTCGTGGTATATGAGTTGGTGGAGGCACTGATTCTTTCTGCAATTTCTTCCTCGGTACTCGGAGTCAGACGAGTCACTGGGTTATACTTATCGTTTATGTCGTGAAAAGATAGCTTGCCTAGGACATCTACTTGATACCCCTATTTCTCTAGCCAGTCGTTTGCCTGCAGATGTGAAAGTGGCATAACACTTTCCAGTAGGTCTCGTACACTTGAGGGTCATCCTTCTTTAGTAAGTATAACTCCTCAGTAGTCGGAACATACTCTTCATAGGGGGCATCTCCAATTACCAGCCCCGAAACTTCATACAACTCATGGAGAGCAAGCTCTATTTGTCCAACTGGGGTGAAGAACGTGCATGTCCAGGGGTTGTAACGCTCCAAGACACCATAAAAGTGGTGGAAGCTCTGCGGGATGCCATATTGAACGATCCTAACAGCCTGATACAATCATGCCTGCTTCAACGAGTCTTCGAGCTCTGTGCCCACCATTTTGCCCTACCATGACTTATCTAAAGAGTAAACCAACCCGTGCGGATGAAAGTCGGTGAAAAAATTACCCTTACCTTCAAGAATTGGTTGATGAAGGTAGCGGCTAACTGAGGGGTTTCCCCCGTCGGGTACTCAGCCGTGACCAGTCCGAGATGTAGCCTAAATACATCTCCCCCGTAACCGAAGGTATAAGTTTCGTTCGCGCCCAGTTCACCGAGAGACACACCGAAGTAGACTTAGAGAGGTCCCACTCCATTGTGCGGGTATCGACATGTGCTCCAGATAAGCCATGGGGTATATTCTCTCCATGTTCAGAAGAAAGAACTTCTTGTCCCTGATTTGGCGGAGCTATTTGTAATCTCCATCATATAGATCCTGTCGTCTTCAGCAATAGCGTCACTGAAGAAGAAGTCAGGTTTCCTCAGTGTAACACGGGAGTCAAACTCGAATCGACCATCCGTCATAATCTCTCTGAACATTAGCATGCTAGGACTGCTAAGTCTATCCCGATGCTCCTTTGACTTCAGGGCAAATACTAGAGCGGTCCTATGGAACACGAACATGAGACTGTGATCAACCCCCCTTACATGTTCAAAATGACACTTCTTGGACAGAGGGTTTGAGGAGCATCGCACTACAGAAAAGGATAACACAACAGTCAGCAACCTGAAAATTGTCAAGTGTTGAAGCTCAAACACACGCTTCACCTCAAAATCGCGTCTAATGACTGAGACGCGGAGCTCAATGAAACCCACATTAACCTCAAAGACGCGAGATTCACACGAAGTCCGCATTTGAATTCCACCATTTAGAAAATTTTCTAAGTGTTGGAATCAAGCGCAAGGCTCTGTGAAACCCGCGTTCAACAGACATGCCCAAACTCTAGAGCGATAGTGCTCGAGGAATAAGCCACAGGCTTAGCCTTTGGGGCCATTTTGATGGTGACTTCTCTAGAAAAGATGGAGACAAAGAAGAAAAAGCTCGAGCCTTTTCTATGTTCTTAAAACTCTGGACGCAGAGTTCAACAGAGAAGAAAGAGTCTGATAATGACTCTTAAAAGATTGCTATCTTTATAGACACAGTGATCGGTCAAGATACACGACCCGTATCTCAAGATCGATCGTCGCCAGACGCATGACAGCGCACCAAAATGCGAATCTCGTGTTTAAAGAGAACATCATCTCTTCAGCTCTGCCAGACATGTGGAAATACACCCAGAATGTGAGTCACACGTTTAACAGAGTCGCGTCTCTTCAACACAAAGAAGTCCGTGTTTCTACTTCAAAGTACGCGTCACTTCAACAAAGTGAGAGTTACGTCTCCACTTCAAAGACCGCACCTTTTCAGTATTCTCTAGCTCGCGTCTTGATAAAACAAGAGAGCTGCGTCTCTATTCCAAGCAAGAGTTGCGTCCTGATTGAAAGTGAAAGCAGTTAGAGTTACCGTCTAGCTTTGGGCTAACGGGTCGTATCCACGAGGAGGAATGCGATGAAAGCATTTCGGTATTTTTGTTTAAAAAGCAAAGAATGGTGTCGATATTTTTTTTATGTTGAAAAAGAGAATGGAGAGTAAGGAAGTGATTAAAGAAAAATTAAAAACTTAAAGAAAGCTTTTGAAAAAATGATTTATAAAGAGACTTGAAGATTGATTTATTGTTTTTAATATATGAAAAAAATCTGGGCTCACTATCTTACTACTCAACGATATGTTATTCTCTTGAAATTTCTATTGCCTTAATTTGTTCATAGGCAAAAACTTAAGCTTGAATTTCGAAAGTTTTAAGCAAGACAAATAAGATTGTTTAGAAAAGTTAACTCTTTTTCTTAAGAAATCATCGCGAACTGAATGTTAAATCATCAAGTAGTCTTTCAAGTATGAAATAAAAATAAGTTCAAATAATATTTTTAAAGAAAATAGAAGGTTTAAAATCTAAACCCATCCTCATTGCCTTCAAGAATACTTCCAAGAAGCGAAGCTTAGTTTAAGGCATACATATGATTCTGTTGGGTTCTTTACATCAAAAATCATTCAAAGTAAGAGGGATCAAAGAGAGATGATAGTGAGCTCAGAAAAAACAAGATTAGCTTCTCATAAATAACGTAAAACAAGACATGTAAATAAAATAAGACATACCCGCGAATTGGAGAAGAAAAGAGGCTTTGAACCTTTATTGATGTCACTTCAACTTCAGATTACAATCACTCTTTTCCTCTCTCTCATTTGTATCTAGACTGAATTACAAACAAAGAAACAGAGATACAACTTGTTAATCTATCTAACAAAGAACCTTAACCCTAAAAACAAAGAGAAACACTTAAACTAATTTTCGGTCCCTCTTCTCTAAAAAATGTGGTATTTATAGGAAAAAACCAAACGGGGAGGGCGTAGAGATAGGGGGAGCAAACGCTCCCCCAACAAAGCCAACCAAGCCAAGGAATGCGACTTTGGTCACGTTTCTGCGGCCATGGTGTGGCCAGGTGGCCACATCTGGTTAGTGGTACTCTCTTGTTTGGTGCTACACCTTTATCTCTTGCTGGTTTTCTCGTTTCAGCTCCTGGATTTAACGAAACTGCCTTTGATCTTTGGCTTTAACTGATTGATTTGGAAAAATTTGTTTTAACCATTATCAACTTTTCTGCTTTGCCATGATTTGCCCTGATTTTCTGATTTCGAATTAATTTGAATTAAATCCAAATTTTGATGGGCTTTTGGGCTCGTTTCTCTTCCCTTTCTTTTAGCAATAGGCCTGCATTTTATAAAAAAAAATAAGACTTAGATAATAACAATGATAATGTGACAATATATATGCAATATATGTGACTGATCACACCCACACTTATCTTTTGCTCGCCCTCAAGCAAAATATCAAAACTAATCCTAATCAATTATTAGACCACTTTCGCAGGTCACTCGATTGCACTGAGCATGTTCAACAAGCTGTTAAACCTCTAGGTTACTCTAGAGGACGAGTTTTGTCTCGTGAGAGTTTTTCGTGGATTACGCCCACAAAATCCATAAAGAAAGAGAAAAAATATTAGAATTTTCGAAAAGCATTTTGAAAAGAGAGAAAATATTTGAGGTATTGTTGTAAGATTTCAAGTAATCTATAAGTTATAGAAAATTAAATTTTCCATTCCTAAACTTAGTGTTTATTCAAAAATATGTCATCAATCAAAATAAGGAGTCAAATTGTAGTTTTCATCTAGTCTATTACTTTACCCTAATTCATATGCACCTTCATGATCGTGAAGTTTGACTAAGAGTTCTTTAACATTAACACTTATACCTTATTTATTTTATTTTTGGTAATATTTATTCCTCAATTCCATTAGGCTTTTTAATCTGCTCATGTAACGAGCCTTTAGTCGGTGACACCCAAAGCGGAGAGTCTTAGGGCACCAGGTAAGAAAACACCCCTAAGGACTTAAACAGTCGAGCAAACAATGCCACGAAACCAAGGGTTTATTTATAAAATGTATCCCTTTTAGGCGTGAATACTTATGCTTCATGAGGCAAGAATACCCAGCTTAATCAGAGGATTTATATATATATATTTTCAAACTTATCTAATCATCTTTTGCATAAACACCAAGGTTTGCTTAGGCCAAAGCACCTAGCTAATCAATAATTAGATTTGTTTATTTTTCATAGATATACATATATTATATATATATATATATATATATATATATATATATATATATAATATGTTTTTTTCTTTTTGTTTTTATAAGGCAAAATAATTTTTATTGTTGAACCCTAAGTGTGTATGTGTATAAAGTGTGCATATTTCTTCAAGGTAAAGATTAAGACTAAATTACTTTCATCAATTTTCTTCCTAACCTTGAAAATTAAACAAGTTATCTTATTTTAACCAAGTATAAGAAATCTTAATTATAATTTTTCTATTCCTTAAAATTGACTTAATTTCTTACAAAAAATATATCAAAATATTGTTCTTTTCTTTCAAAAAGTTTATATATATATATATATATATATATATATATATATATATATATATATTTCTTTTTTTTTAGTTATATTAGTCATGTTAGAGCACTCCCTCACACTTATCTCATGTATTGTCCCCAATGTATGAAAGAAATATATAGATGCATGAAATAGAATGTAAAAGAGAAAGTTATCAATACACTAGGTCAAAAAGACCCATAACCGTTTCATTTACCGGCACCAATTCCAAGAAAGGTTTAAGACGTTGACCATTTACTTTAAAGTCATTTCCATTCTTGGTGTCACTGATCTCTACAGCACCGTGTAAAAAGACAGTTTTTATAATGAATGGCCCAGTCCATCTTGATTTTAATTTTTCTAAAAAAAGATGAAGCCTAGAATTATAGAGTAAGACTTTTTGTTCAGGGACATGATTTTCTTATGATGTGTTTATCATGAAAAATCTTAACTCTATCTATAGTAATCTTAGCATTTTCATAGGCCTCATTTCTCAACTCCTCTAATTCGAAAATTTAAAATTTTTGAAGGTCACCGGCCTTAGTCAAGTCAAAATTTAGTTGCTTGATTGCCCATAAGGCCCGATGCTGTAACTCAACGCGTAGGTGGCAAGCCTTCCAGAGACTAACCTATAAGGAGACATCCCTAGAATCGTCTTGAAAGTGGTCCTGTAGGCCCATATGGCATCTACAAGTTTGGTGGACCACTCTTTCCGGTTTTGATTCACAGTCTTCTCTAAAATAAGCTTGATTTGTCTATTGTAAATGCCAACCTTCCCATCTGTTTGAGGATGATAAGGTATGGACAACTTGTGAGTTATAGCATACTTTCGCATAAGAGCTTCAAAGGATCTATTACAAAAGTGAGTACTATTATTACTGATGATAGTACTGGGGGTTCCGAAGCGTGAAAAAATGTTCTCTTTTAAAAACGTTATAACAACTTTGTTATCATTAGTTTTACTTGGAATGGCTTCTACCTACTTGGACACATAGTCCACAACAACCAATATGTATTGATTTCCAAATGAATTAGAAAATTGACCATAAAGTCAATGCCCCAAACATCAAAGAGTTTTATTTCTAGAATTGGGCTGAGGGGCATCATATCTCGTTTTGAGATCCTTCCTACCATCTGGCATCTAGGGCACATCTTGCAAAATTTATAAGTATCTTTAAACAAAGTGGGCCAATATAACCCACTTTGCAGCTCCTTTTCAGCAGTCTTGTGGGGACCAAGTGTCCATCGCATGCAAATTCATGATAGAAGGATAAAACACTTTAATCTCTTCATCATGAATGCGTCCTAATAATTTGGTCAGAGCTGTACTTAAAAAGATATGGTTCCTCCCAAAAGAAATATCGGACTTGAGATAAAGAACCAATATATATTATTTTTAGACCAATGAGAAGGAGTTTGGTTTGTGACTAAGTAATTTACTATATCAGCAAATTAAGATTCCCTAAAGACAGCTAAGAGATTTTCAGCAGGAAAGTCCTCATTTATAGGCAATTCGTTGCATGGAGAGTTTCGGATACGCGAGAGATATTCAGCAATGATATTTTCTACGCCTTTCTTATCTCAAATCTCGAGATCAAATTCTTGAAGAAGGAGGATCCAACGAATGAGTCGGGCCTTGGCATTCTTCTTCCTCATGAGGTACCTAAGCACAGAATGATCGGTGAAAATTATGGCTTTGGGCCTTAGTAGGTAGGAACAAAATTTCTCTAAGGCAAACACTATTGCCAAGAATTTCTTCTCAGTAGTAGTGTAGTTCATTTGAGCATCATTGAGAGTACTACTAGAGTAGTAAATCACGTGCTGTTTGTTATCAATGTGCTGTCCTAGGACAGCGCCTATTGCAAAATTAGAAGCATCGCACATGATTTCGAATGGATTAACCAATCTAGTGCAAATATGATTGGTGCAGAAATACACTCTTTCTTAAGCTTCTCTCAAGAATTTATACATTCATTATTGAAAGTGAAAGACACATCCTTAGCTAACAAACTAATCAAGAGTTTAGCAATCTTGCTAAAATCCTTGATAAATTTTCAGTAGAAACCGTGTGTCCTAAGAAGGATCGAATATCCTTCACGCATTTGGGCATGGGAAGCTTAGCAATAACCTTAATCTTGGCTCTATCTACTTTAATTCCTTTCTTGGAGATTTCATGACCCAAGAGAATTTTATGTCTTACCATGAGGTGGCATTTCTCCCAGTTCAGTGTCAGATTTTTCTCAGCACAATATTGGAGGATAAGTTCTAAATGGTGGAGACATTGAGTGAATGAATCTCCGTAGATAGAGAAATTGATTGTTACACATATTTGCATTTTATACCACCTTTATACCTTGCATATTGTATATTAAATATGATTTTTAACCCATATTTTCTCTAATTTTGCAGATCCACACTTTAAAGAGGAGAAGTCATTAACCACCTTAATTAGTGATAATTAAGGGGGTTAATTCATAATTAGCCAAAAGATCAAATCAGATCTCACCAAGATCTGCGCGCCAAGTGGAGAATCCAAGTGGTCCACGTGGCCAACCACCCAACCACCAGATCTCACCAGAAAGATCCGGCTCAACGGCCAAGATCTGGCGGCGGATCCGCGGCAATCCGCGGCAGATCTAGGCCGTTGAGATCTCGGATTTCGTGCTAACGGTCAAGATTCCAGAGACTTCTCAAATTTGCCTATAAATAGCTGGCCAAGGGTCTGTGCACGAGGAGTGAAGAGAGAGAGAAAATTAGGGAATTGTTGTAATTTTTGTTCTAGGTTTTTAGTTCTCTTCTCCTTCCTCCTTGAGTTCTAGCCAAATTGAGAGAGAGATTTCAATTTGAGAGTTTGTAATCAAGAGAAGTGACAATCTTGAAGCAAAGATTCATCAATGGAGCTTTCTTCTTCTCTTTGCTAGACTTGAGTATGCTTTCTTTTCTTATGCTTTAATTTCTTGCATTTAATTCTAGTTTTAGTTTAATTGCTTAGATCTTTGCTTTCCATGGAGAATTATAGCTTTGTTGTTAGTGTAATGGAGGGCTAAGTTCTAGTTGCATGGCTAGCTAAGACTCACCTAGCTACTACTGTCTCTTGGTTGATTGTATACTTCAATACTTGCATAATTCTATGTTTCTTGTGAATTCCAATGAAGTATGGTTGTATCCTTTGGTGATTGCTTGATTAGATCTCTATATGAATTGTGTGTCTCTTATAAAGAGCCTTTGATTGGATCATAAGGATGGATTACCATGGTTGTGTCACTTGTGTAGCAAGATCATCTCATGTACTTCAAGCTAACTTTGTAGTTAAGCTTTGAATGTCCAAAAGAGTTTGATTCTTCTAACCTATGCACTAATTGAGTACCAAGCCTATAGTTCCTCAATGTACATCTAGTAAGAGAACCTAAGATTCAAGAAGAGGCTTCAAGCTAACTAACTAAAAGGAACACTAGTCTTCAAGAAGGAATATCACACTTGAACATGCAAGCTATCTTCAATTGTCTATGATTCAATTTGAGACAAATCTTGAAATCAACATAGAGTTAGTATGCTAGCAATGAGGTGTAGTTAGGCTAGCCATGCATCTTTCTATCAAAAGAGTTTTACACATTTTATTCTAGCATTCTTTTCTTCTTTTCTTTACATCACACTTCATTCACTTCACTTCTTTTTCACAATGCACCACCAATACATCACTTCTTGTACATTGCTTGTCATTGTGTAATTGACAAAGAAGAGATCTCGTTTCTTTTTCTCACTAGTATTGTAAAGCTTCTACGCGAGCTCTCCTTGTGGTTCGACTCGGTATAGCTATATGCTATAACGAAAGATTGGAACAAGGTATAATAATCACATATTCGAAGTAAACAAGATCAAAGGTGAATTCTAAACCATAAACCATCTCTTTAATACCTAGTTCTTGTGCAATTAACTTCACATACCTTGGTTTAACCAATCAATTTTTGGCGCCGTTGCCGGGGAGAGCAACGGTATTTTTAAAAGTGAGAAACTAAACGATATATCTTCTCTGTTGCAGGTACAGGTTGAAGATTCAGAAATTTTTGCACAGCAAAAACATACAAGTGGACCTGGGCCTCTGCTCTCGAAAGCAGAGACCAGGATCCCTCCAAAGTGCCGCAGATTCCTGGCTTTTGCCGTGGAAACGCGGCACAGAGGAGTTCACTACTAATCTGTTTTCTGCAGGGCTTTGCTCTCTGAAAAATACAGCTGCCTATATACCTGAAATCTTGTATTCTTCACCTGATATTTGTTAATCAACAGTAAAAGATTTGGTGTAAATTGATAAAAATTGTTTAGACATCTTGCATTATAGGCACGTGTTTTTCAATTACTTTACATTTACTGTTGAAGAGCGCGTGGGACAAGGTACGTAAAGCATTGCATATTGAATAGGATTCACTCGTTGTATGATTTAATTCTGCTTTGAGTGATCTTTGGTTGTTTACATCGTACACTTGCACGAATCAACTTTAAGGGCAAATCCCATAACAAAGATAAGGTGGGGATTTTATCACCCCTTCCTTAGCCCACAAACCATTTCCCCACGTACTCACTATCCTAAGCTTCTAATTAAAAATTGCTAGACGTTGGCCCCTAGGGACACTCGGACTCATTCAGGAGATTTTCCTAAGGGGGAAAAGTGTTGGAAATTGACTTCCGTAAAATCAGTGTCTAGGAAAGGGGTTGAGGGCCGAAAACCCGAAGGGCGGTGGTTACTTAATTAAGGAACGTCTCCGGACGGAAAACCTCCCACCAACTTTACCCTTTCCTGGCTGATTTGCTTATAGTCAGTGTCTGCACCGAACCTCCTGTGGACGATCTAAAGTTAGGAGTCGTCTAGGGCAGAAAATCTAGAAGCTTGGATTGATTGTTTTTCTTTTTTCTTGATTGTTATTTTTCATTTTCCGACTGTGTGAAAGGTGCACGTTGATTGTGTATTTGTATGCGTGAGTGGTATCGAGAACCAATTTCTGCTAGGCTTGTGAGAACTTCTACACTGCCACATACACCACCACTCGACACAATCATGACGAATAACGTTTCGCTGCAGGACAAGTTCTATCCTATCCGCACATCAATTCCTTCTTGTATACTCCTCCCGGACACTAATGACCATAATTTTGAGCTCAAACCTCAGTTCATAAATACTCTTCCACGATTTCATGGATTAGATTCTGAGGATGCTTACGTCTTCATACGAGAGTTTGAGAGGTATGCCTCATGATGAGGATTTCCCAGTTGACAGAGGATGCTGTGAGACTTAGATTCATCCCATTTACACTAAAGGATATTGCAAAGAAGTGGCTGTACAGTCTTCCTGTCAGCTCAATCTCTTCATGGGATGAGTTTGTTAAGGTCTTCCTTAAAAAATTCTATCCGATCCATAAAACAGCCCTCATGCGTAAAAACATAATGCAATTCAAACAAGAGCCCAATGAGCCGTTCTGGAAGTATTTTGAGCGCTTTAAGGACCTAGTAGCCCTGTGTCCCCATCATGGTATAGAGAAATGGCGCCAATGCCAGATTATCTATGATGGGCTGGACTATCAGACTAAGACTCTCCTTGAAACTATGTGTCAAGGAGAATTTCTTAAGAAAGACGAAGACCAGGGTTGGGACCTTTTTGAGGCTCTAGCGGAGAAAACTATTCAGTGGGAATCCTGCTCTGAGAAACCCACACCAACAACTTCCAGAACTGGTTTACATTCTATAGGATCCTCTATAGCTGCAGAAGCTAAGATTACACAGTTAATGAAGAGGATTGAATTGTTAGAGTCAAGGGAACATTCTGTGAATCAAGTCAACCCATCACGAGTGACCAGCCCACCACTTGTGGCACCCATGGTTCACCCGGGTTGTACTTACTGTCATGATTTGAATCATGTATTGGAAGAGTGTCCAGTGTACCATGCTCAGAGCTATCAGGAGAGTACAAATGCCACTTACACCAGACCTCCATACAATCCTTATTCCAAGACCTACAATCCAGGATGGCGCAACCATCCTAATTTTTCTTGGAGTCAGTCTGGTCCTGAGCAGCCGAGACAACCATTTCCACATCAACAATACCCTGCTCAGGCACATCCACCGACTTACCACCAAAACCCACCAAATTTCAATTCATATCATAGTCCACCCAGATTCCAACCATATCAAAATTCTGTGCCATATCAAGCTAATTTTCAACCCCAGTATCAACAACAACAACAGCATCAACCACCCAATCCTTCAGATAAGAAAATTTCCGAATTGGAGAAAATGATTGAAACCTTGTCGAAAACCCAAGCAGCTATGATGAACAATCAGCAGCAGGACATGAATAAGTTGCAAATCCAAATAGGACAGTTGGCTAACTCTCTCACTGAAAGACAAAAAGGAATGCTGCCTAGCCAACCTGTGCCTAATCCCAAAGCTCATTTTCCTCTGCATGAAGTTGAAGACTTGGGACCCAGCCAAAGCCAATGCCAAGCCATTCACATTCTTAGGTCTGGAAAACATGTAGACAACAAGGTCTCAAATCAGTCTCCAAAATTTGTTCCAAAATCTGTGTCAAAACCATCAGCTTCTGTCCCAGTTCAACCTGTGCATAATAGTCCTTCATCAAGCTCACAACCATCCACGTCCCAGTCAAAAGGAAAAGAGAAAGTTGATGAGCAAACTTATAAGCCTGTTGTCCCATTCCCAAATAGGCTTACAAATCATAAGAATAATGCTCACATGGAGAAAATCAGAGAGATATTTAACCAAGTGCAAATCAATGTCCCTCTCTTAGATGCTATTCAGCAAGTTCCATCGTACGCCAAGTTTCTGAAAGAGATGTGTACCAAAAAGAGAAAAGCAAATGTCCCTAAGAAAGTCTTCTTGGCTTTCAACCTGAGTGAATTGCTCAATGGTCCAATCCCTGTGAAGTACAAAGATCCAGGGAGCCCAACCATTTCTTGTATCATAGGGCAGACCACTGTAAATAGGGCTTTGCTAGACTTGGGCGCAAGCATCAATCTTCTTCCCTTTTCCGTATACCAGCAGTTAGGGTTAGGCAATCTTCGTCCAACCCAGATGACCATACAGTTGGCTGACCGCTCTGTAAAGATTCCCAAGGGGGAGATTACAGATGTTTTGATACGGGTCGGGGAATTCATTTACCCCGTGGACTTTGTCGTTCTTGAGACACAACCCGTACATAATCACAGAGCACAGACACCTGTCATTCTAGGACGTCCTTTCTTAGCCACCGCAAATGCGATCATCAACTGCCGAAATGGATCAATGCGGCTGACGTTCGGAGATATGACAAAGGAGGTGAATGTCTTCCATCTGGGGAAGCAGCCAAGGGATGTGGAACATGAGTCTTTTGATGTGAATTTGATAGAGGGATTAACCAGTGAACACTTGGAGGAGATGGAGTACGAATCTGAAGAGGAATTTGAGTTAGAATCTGACGACCTAACTCTTGATCAGATTGTTGGAACAAATGCTGAAAGGAGTACTAATTCCACTTCTATTCTTCCCTTGCACCATGAGCAACCAGTTATAGATCCAGTCCCGTCTGCTGAGCTTAAGGTTCTTCCTGGTCATCTCAAGTACAAGTACTTGGATGACAAAGAATCCTTTCCGGTAATCATTGCATCCAATCTTACGGAACAACAAGAGAGGACCTATTGACTGTGCTGAGGGAAAATAGAGAAGCCATTGGTTGGACCATGGCTGATATTAAGGGGATTAGTCCTACTATTGTCCAACACAGGATTCACTTAACGGAAGATGCCAAGCCTAAACGAGATCCACAGCGGAGACTTAACCCAATTATGCAAGAAGCTGTTAGATCGGAGATTCTGAAACTCTTAGACAATGGGATCATATATCCCATATCCGATAGTCAATGGGTTAGTCCAGTTCATGCTGTGCCTAAGAAAGCTGGATTTACGGTGGTGGAAAATGAGAATAAAGAACTAATACAAACACGTCTTCCAACGAAGATTCGAGTTTGTATTGATTATAGGAAACTGAACACCGCCACACGTAAAGACCACTTTCCACTTCCGTTTATTGATCAGATGCTGGAAAGATTGGCGGGGCACGAGTATTACTGTTTTCTGGATGGATATTCAGGATATAATCAGATCCCAATTGCTCCCGAGGACCAAGATAAGACAACCTTCACCTGTCCGTTTGGAACATTTGCATACCGAAGGATGCCCTTCTTTGCAATGCTCCAGCAACGTTTCAACGTTGCATGTTGAGCCTGTTCTCGGACATGGTGGAGAAATTTTTAGAAATTTTTATGGATGACTTTTCGATATATGGGGATTCATTTGAGCAGTGCTTGTACCATCTGAAGTTGGTTTTGCAACGATGCACGGAAAAGAATTTGACACTTAATTGGGAAAAGTGTCATTTCATGGTCAAGCACGGAATTGTACTAGGACACAAGATATCAAGGATAGGAATCGAGGTTGACAAGTCGAAGGTGGAGGTTATTACAAAGCTCACTGAACCACAATGTTTAAAGGACATTAGATCTTTCTTAGGCCACGCTGGCTTCTATAGGAGATTCATTCAAGGGTTTAGCAACATTGCGAGACCTTTGACAAATCTCTTAGGAAAAGACGTACCCTATATCTTTGATGAGGAATGTCGAAAGTCGTGGAAAGAGCTAAAGAATAGACTTGTCTCTGCGCCGATCATATCTGCACCGGACTGGACCAAGCCATTTGAAATTATGTGCGATGCCTCTGACTTTGCGATAGGCGCTGTTTTAGGACAGCGTATTGAAAATAGGCAGCACGTAATATACTATGCTAGCAGAACGCTAAACGATGCCCAACTGAATTACACGACCACTGAAAAAGAATTTTTGGCAGTCGTTTTTACGTTAGAGAAGTTCCGACAATATCTGCTAGGGTCCAGGACCATAATTTTTACTGATCACTCCGCCCTGAGGTACTTGATGCAAAAGAAGGACGCTAAGGCAAGATTGATTCGATGGATCCTTCTTTTGCAAGAGTTTGACTTGGAGATAAAAGATAAAAAGGGCGTTGAGAACGTGGTTGCGGACCATTTGTCAAGAATCCCGAACGCACCTCATGAGAACATACCGATTAATGAAGACTTTCCTGACGAGCACATTCTCGAGATGAGTGGAGAGCCCTGGTATGCCGATATTGTAAACTACCTTGCTACCAGGCAAATTCCTTCCCATTGGTCAGGACAAGACAAACATCGTTTTTTGAGACAAATGCGGTTCTTTTTCTGGGATGAACCGTATCTATTCAAGTACTGTCCTGACCAAATTATACGAAGATGCCTTCCAGAGGATGAACATCAGAGTGTTTTGACATTCTGTCACAAGTTAGCTTGCGGTGGACACTTTGGTCCACGGAAAACTGCGGAAAAAGTGCTCCAGAGTGGATTCTATTGGCCCACTCTCTTTAAGGATGCCTTTACTTTTTGCAAGCTTTGTGATAGATGTCAAATGACGGGTCGGATTACACAAAGGAACATGATGCCCCTCACACCCATCTTGGAAGTCGAAATTTTCGACCTATGGGGCATTGATTTTATGGGACCCTTTCCTCTGTCTTACGGTCACCAGTACATTTTGGTAGCCGTAGATTATGTTTCTAAGTGGGCTGAAGCGATTCCTACACGGACAAATGACAACCAAGTTGTCATTAAATTTTTGAGAGAGTACATCATTTCGCGCTTCGGAGCCCCCCGTGCGATACTGAGCGACAATGGGAGTCACTTCTGCAATAGGGCTTTTGAAGCCTTGATGCGAAAATACTCCATTACTCATAAATTGTCCACGGCTTATCATCCTCAAACCAATGGGCAAGTTGAGGTCACTAACAGACAGATAAAACTCATTCTGGAGAAAACTGTAGGACAGAATCGTAAGGATTGGTCCGTCAAACTGACTGATGCCTTATGGGCATACAGGACCGCTTACAAGACTGTCCTTGGTATGTCTCCGTACCGAGTGATATTTGGGAAACATGTCACTTGCCCGTTGAGTTAGAACATCGTGCACTATGGGCTTTAAAGCAACTGAATCTTGATTTGGATAAAGCCGGTGTTCTCAGGAAGCTGCAGCTATCCGAGCTGGAAGAGTTACGAAACGAGGTATACGATAACGCTCGGATTACAAAGCACAGGACCAAGCTCTTCCACGACAAAGCCATTCACAGGAAGATTTTTGTTGTCGGTCAACAGGTTCTGTTATATAATTCTCGACTCCACCTTTTCCCTGGTAAACTGCGTACCAGGTGGTCAGGACCTTTTATTGTGCAGACTGTCTTTTCCCACGGAGCAATCGAAATTCTTGACCCAACCAATGGCAATATATTCACTGTAAACGGACAACGCTTAAAGCCATTTTTCACCACGGATTCATTGTCACAAGACGTTCACAAATTGGGTCTTTCCGACCCAGTTTATTTGTGACATTTTCCATCTGTATATTTTCCCATGCATTCTCCTGATTATCATTTTGGGATCTCTTTTGTAAATATTTTTCTTTCTCATTTTTTGTGAATAAAATAAAAAAATAAAATTTTTTTTTTTTTGGGATTATTGGGCATGAAAAGAATTTCACATCCCTAGGATTCTCTTTCCTCCCTAGGATTCCTTTCATATTCAAAAACTTTGACCTAGGGTTGTAATTTAAACTTTGACCTAGGGGTAACTTTGTACATCCCTTTTTACCTACCCTTATAAAAGTTCTCCTCCCCAACTCTTCTCCCTCACCTGAGAAATTACTTCAGATCTAAATTTCTCCCTTCACAGCCAACCTCCAAAAATTTTCTGATCACCAAAATCCTTCCCTTTGCCGCGCCCTGCCGCCGATCCGCGGCCACTCTGCCACCTCAGGCGCGCCGGAAAGCTCTATTCTGACTATCTTCCTCTGCTGCTGGTAGATCCTGAGTAATTTTTCCCGAGGCCATCTCTGTGCCTTCTTCACTACTGTGTTGGATTTCCCCCCACGATCTCCGGGGTGGTTTGCAATTTCTATCTCAAATCCTTTACTTCATTGTCTTTAGCAATTATGGCACCAAATCTATTTGTGGAGAGGGATTTTTCTGCACTTTTTAATGAAAGAGGGGGATATGGGCATATTTTCGTGGATCGAATCCGCGCTTGGAATTGGTACACTTTGGTGTTTGATCATAATGCGCATGAAGCTTTTTATTGTCCTGATCTTGTGAACACATTTTACAATTCAATAGACTATGCCTCTGTGAATCATGACACATACCAATTTGTATCTCACATGCCATTTGGTACTATTTTGGTCACACTTCCACTTCTTGCACATATCACGCATGTTCCCATTTTTCACCATCCTAGCGACCCCTTACCCTTAATTGATTACTTAACCATTATGGGTGTACGCTGCACTACCCAGGATCGGGGGCTCAAAGCCCAATCTACATACAGAAACATTCATTGCGTTGGACGTTGGATCCAACGAAATATTCTTGGGCTAGATCACACTTCTTCCTTCAACAGACCTGTGCTACAGATTATTCATGACCTGATGACACAGAACCACACGGTCTGTTTGAACCGGACTATCTTCCGTGCCATTATCGAAAATTCCTCTCGCACTCGGGGTGCAAAGTTTTCTCATTCTATATTAATTACACGTCTGTGTCAAAATTTCATGTCTGACGCTACTTTTTCTACATTTGACCGAGTGACGATTACGTTAGAGAGACCCACAAGCTCATACAATAGTTGCTTGCAGGCGCTCTGGACACCCAGTGGCATGCCTGAGACTGTACCTGTGGAGTCCTCTTCAGAGGAAAGCTTAGAGGTGGAAGATGAGCCCCAATTCTGGAGGCAGGAGCCCCCAACGGAACCAACAGCCTTCATGTCTACTATTTGGAAAGGCATGAAGAAGATATTTCGGGACAAGTCAGGCTTAGGAAGAAAGTGGAGGAGGAATCATCCAGGTTATCCTCTCGTTTAGATGGGCTGGAGGCGACTTTGAGGAGGACACAATCAGCTGGACCCAGTACCACTGCGGGTCCAAAGAGGACGAGGGAGTAGTTTATCCTTTACCTATGTCATGCATCATTTCGTATTTCATACATTGAGGACAATGCATGAGATAGGTATGGGGGGGTAGATGCTAACATAGGATTTTTCACTTTCTTTTTAGGCCTTTTTATTTTTTAGGATTTTTACTTTCTTTTAGGTTTTTCTTTTATTTTTAGATTTTACCTTTCTTTTAGAAAAATAAAAAAAATTATAAAAAAAATTATAATAATAAAAAAAAAAGAGAAGAAATTCTTTGATCCATGTTTAAAGAATCTAAATTGAAATTTAGGGATTAAGGAAGCCCTTAACTAAGATTTCCAATTATAAGTTGAAAAGAGGAATTTTGTTGAATTTTTAGGTTAAGTAATAAAGGATTAGAAAAATTACTAGATTTTAATTCTTTCTTTAGGATATATATATTGAACATATTGAGGGATTAATCAAAGACTTTGTGACTTTATTCACATATATATATAATAAAAAAAAAATAAAAAAAATATGTGTATATAAATAAATAAAAAAAAAAAAAAAAAACCACTGACTAAGCTGGTAGGTCGTGCCTCAAGAAGCATTACCAATCACGCCTAAAAGTGGTCAAAAAGAAAAAAAAATATACTTAACCACTGATTAAGCTGGTAGGTCGTGCCTCAAGAAGCATTACCAATCACGCCTAAAAGTGGTCAAAAAGAAAAAAAAAAATATACTTAGCCACTGATTAAGCTGGTCAGTCATGCCTCAAGAAGCATTACCGGTCACGCCTAAAGGTGGTTAAGTCCTTAAATTCCTAAGTAACCTAGTTTACTCGAGTCTTCGAACCTGAGGGATGTTTTCTCATCTGGTGCCCTAAGACCGTCTGGTTTGGGAGTCATCGGTAAGAGGCTCGCTACATGGGTAGACTAGGATACCTAAGGATGATAAGGAAATGTAAATAAATAAACATTGTATATACATAAAAATATGTTATATATATAAGTAAATAAATGAACTTAGTCCGAGAGAGATCCTTCATATTTATAGATATATATATCCTAGGATTGATGCAAAATCCGGTTTTTGATCTTATCCCCAAAATCTTAACCTAAGCTGAAAACAAAATTCTAAATAGATACTTATAAGAAGAATGAAGAGTTTTGAGTAACCTGAAACCTATAGGTCAATTTAGAATCTTTAAAGCATGGATCAAAAATTTCACTAACCCTTTTTCTTTTTTGGATTTTGTGGGTGTAATCCGCTGAAAACCCTCAGGAGACAACACTCCTCCTCTAGGGTAACCTAGAGGTTTAACGGCTTGTTGCACATGCTCAGTGCAATCGTGTCACCTACGAAAGTGGTGTAATAATTAGTTAGGATTTTATTTTTTTTCTTTCTTTTCTTTTATTTTTGCTCGAGGACGAGCAAAAGCTAGGTATGGGGTGTGATTGTTACACATATTTGCATTTTATACCACCTTTATACCTTGCATATTGTATATTAAATATGATTTTTAACCCATATTTTCTCTAATTTTGCAGATCCACACTTTAAAGAGGAGAAGTCATTAACCACCTTAATTAGTGATAATTAAGGGGGTTAATTCATAATTAGCCAAAAGATCAAATCAGATCTCACCAAGATCTGCGCGCCAAGTGGAGAATCCAAGTGGTCCACGTGGCCAACCACCCAACCACCAGATCTCACCAGAAAGATCCGGCTCAACGGCCAAGATCTGGCGGCGGATCCGCGGCAATCCGCGGCAGATCTAGGCCGTTGAGATCTCGGATTTCGTGCTAACGGTCAAGATTCCAGAGACTTCTCAAATTTGCCTATAAATAGCTGGCCAAGGGTCTGTGCACGAGGAGTGAAGAGAGAGAGAAAATTAGGGAATTGTTGTAATTTTTGTTCTAGGTTTTTAGTTCTCTTCTCCTTCCTCCTTGAGTTCTAGCCAAATTGAGAGAGAGATTTCAATTTGAGAGTTTGTAATCAAGAGAAGTGACAATCTTGAAGCAAAGATTCATCAATGGAGCTTTCTTCTTCTCTTTGCTAGACTTGAGTATGCTTTCTTTCTTATGCTTTAATTTCTTGCATTTAATTCTAGTTTTAGTTTAATTGCTTAGATCTTTGCTTTCCATGGAGAATTATAGCTTTATTGTTAGTGTAATGGAGGGCTAAGTTCTAGTTGCATGGCTAGCTAAGACTCACCTAGCTACTACTATCTCTTGGTTGATTGTATATTTCAATACTTGCATAATTCTATGTTTCTTGTGAATTCCAATGAAGTATGGTTGTATCCTTTGGTGATTGCTTGATTAGATCTCTATATGAATTGTGTGTCTCTTATAAAGAGCCTTTGATTGGATCATAAGGATGGATTACCATGATTGTGTCACTTGTGTAGCAAGATCATCTCATGTACTTCAAGCTAACTTTGTAGTTAAGCTTTGAATGTCCAAAAGAGTTTGATTCTTCTAACCTATGCACTAATTGAGTACCAAGCCTATAGTTCCTCAATGTACATCTAGTAAGAGAACCTAAGATTCAAGAAGAGGCTTCAAGCTAACTAACTAAAAGGAACACTAGTCTTCAAGAAGGAATATCACACTTGAACATGCAAGCTATCTTCAATTGTCTATGATTCAATTTGAGACAAATCTTGAAATCAACATAGAGTTAGTATGCTAGCAATGAGGTGTAGTTAGGCTAGCCATGCATCTTTCTATCAAAAGGGTTTTACACATTTTATTCTAGCATTCTTTTCTTCTTTTCTTTACATCACACTTCATTCACTTCACTTCTTTTTCACAATGCACCACCAATACATCACTTCTTGTACATTGCTTGCCATTGTGTAATTGACAAAGAAGAGATCTCGTTTCTTTTTCTCACTAGTATTGTAAAGCTTCTACGCGAGCTCTCCTTGTGGTTCGACTCGGTATAGCTATATGCTATAACGAAAGATTGGAACAAGGTATAATAATCACATATTCGAAGTAAACAAGATCAAAGGTGAATTCTAAACCATAAACCATCTCTTTAATACCTAGTTCTTGTGCAATTAACTTCACATACCTTGGTTTAACCAATCAGAAATCATCCATGAAGATTTCTAAGAATCATTCTATCATATCAGAAAAAAGACTTAACATGTAACGTTGAAACGTTGTTGGGGCATTGCACAAGCTGAAAGGCATTCGACGATAAGCAAATGTCCCAAATGGACATGTGAACGTAGTCTTTTCTTGGTCCTCAGGAGCAATAGGAATCTGATTATACCCCGAGTAACCGTCTAAGAAACAGTAATACTCGTGGCCCGCCAAACGTTCAAGCTTTTGATCAATGAAGGAAGTGGAAAATGGTCCTTACGAGTTGCTGCATTAAACTGAAAATACACCTAGAGGGGGGTGAATGGGTGTAGTAGCTAATCTAATGACAAATAATGTGGAATAAAAATTAATTGCAACACACTATGTGTAATCAAAGATTGTAGCCGAATTTCTTGTGAAGGGCTCTAGACTATCTCCTCTAGATTTCTCTAAATAAGAGTTGAGGTGCTATATGAAGTTCTCTTGGTTCAACACAAGTATGGGCACACAAACAATACCAAGCATGTATGAGATATAAACAATATAAAGCAATTCAAGATATAAGAGAGATAGAGTTAGAGATAGTGGATAAAACGCAAACACCGAGATATGTTTCGAGATTCGAGCCACTGCTCTACGTTCCCGCCTTCACACAGAAGGATTTTCACTATGTTCACTCAGGACCTCCCACACAGGGAACCTTCAACGAGGAATTTGCAATTACAAACTTAGGAGTACACAACTCCTCTCTCCAACACAACCACCTCTACACAAGAGGTAAGGCACAAAGTCAAAACAACAATCACCTCTATACAAGAGGGTGTGGGCACAAAGCCAAACCACACCACAATCACCTCTACACAAGAGGGATAAGCACCAACCCAAAGCAAAGAAAGGATTACAATCTTGGTGATCACAATAGACCACAAGCAATATTTCTCACAAAAATAAGATCCTATAGATAGGATAGAGATGATAGCTCAAGTGTAAGAAAACAAGGTGTTTGGAAAATAAATCACAAAGAAAAATACTTAGGAAAAATACTAGAATGTAATAGAAATGAAGATCAAAACAATTTCTCAAAGATTCTCTTTTTCTTTGATTATTTCAACCCTTAAAAACAAATAAAAGATAAATCTTTTTGGTACAAAAACTCTTCAAAAACTTGCTGCTAAACTCTTGTATAGATGAAAAAATTTGCTCTCTAAAAACTTATTGAAAACAGCCCAAGAGATGGCTTATATATAGCCTCTCAAAGAATATAGCCGTTGGTACAGAAAATGGCCAGAATACCCTTCCGATCGACCTTCCCAACGGTCATATTTCTAACCGTTGTGCCTCCGGTCGACCGCCAGTCAACCGGACACAGCCCGTCGGTCAATCACCCGGTCGACCGGCAGTACCCAAGAGTGGGTACCTTTCAGTCGGTCGACCGCGCGGTCGACCGACCTACTTGGCTTGCCCTTATGCACGTTTTGTGCACATCGGTCGATCAGTCCAGTCAACCGACCACTGGTCCGGTCGACCGCCAGCAGTATTTGGCTGTTATTTCAGAACTTGAAACATACGTATTTTAACTCCAATAAAATTCCATAAAATCTTATAAATTTCACAAAAATAAGTTCTTGTTAGATCTTTGAATAAAAAATATGTGTGACCAAAAATCAACACATATTACAAATTATTTGAACTATTTTTGTGATATAAAATATTTGGTTTTAAACAAAAATCGTATTTTTCAAAACTTGAATTTTGAACTGAAAATCCGTTTTCTCCAAAACTTGTATAAATACAAAAATATAATATTTAAACACATTTGAAGCATATTGTGTATGGATAGAATCCAATACACATGTAAGAGATATATCTATGCTTTTGACATGAAATTCAAAAATAAGTTTTGTTAATTACAAAACTCCAAACATATGAATATGATCATCAAAATAAGTTTTTCTAAATATTTGAAGCACATATGTATAAAGATCAAATCCAATATATATTAAACCATGTAAACTTATTTTGATTCTATCTATTCATGAAAATCATATATATGTGAACTTGAAATCCAAAAATCGGTTAAACTGAAAACCAAACGTATTGAATTTGTGTGTGCATGTGAACTTGAGCATATCAACACTATCTATCTTTACAATATCAACACTGTCTATCTTTACACAAGATCTAAACACAACTAACTAAACACAAATTGAAGTCTTCTTTTAGAACTCCTTCTCCAAGTCAACTCGATCTAAACGCGATCCAAAGAGCTTGACTCCAACCGAGTGCTAGATGCGATCTTGACGCGTGAGTTCTTGAATCAACATGTGTTAGCTTCCAAAACTCCTTTGTTGAAGCTAAACACCTACTAATATCTTAATCAATAACTGAAACTATATAAACACAAGATCATTAGAAAACTAACCTTCATAAGTTAGTCATCATCAAAACTAAGGTGAAAGGCTTATGGGTTAACATAAACTTCCTATAGTCAATGCAAACTCGAATTTTTGTGTGAAGTCGAGTTAGGACCAACTCTTTGTTCTCGTTTTTTACTACGGAAAAATCGAATTTCTTTGGAACCGCGTGGACAGGATTGACCCATTGGCTATCCGAAATGGGATAGATTATCACATTGTCTAAGAGTTTTACAATTTCAACATGAACAACATCTTACATTATAAGGTTTAACTTACGCCACGGGTCTTTTTTTTGTTTTGCGTCTTCATTGAGATGAATGTGATGTTGAATTATGGTTGGACTCAATTCCTTTATATCGGTCATAGTCATGTGCACATGTTATTGCAGCATATTCTAAAGAGAGTGGTTGTGCTAACATAAGCACTTACTCTTTATGTGCATTATGGTATTCTGTGAAAAACTTCCGTAAATTGTATGTTCCAATGTTTCATCCTGTTCCCGATTGTTGATTTTGGCCAGAATACACTGTGGATCAAATGATCTTCTCCCTGATGTTAGAAGACTGACAAGTTGCTTGCCTTCTGTTCGCATACGCGGTACTATGAATGGAGAACGTGAGGGTTATAGATGAAATTGGTGTAGCAATTGCAAAAAACTAGATCATAACAAGGCTAGGTGTCCCAACCTACCGGCAACTTCATCTTTCATTTGGTTAGTACGTGTATGTTTTGTTACATTTACTGAGTTGTTAGGGTTAGTATGTGTATGATTTATTTATATTTGTGTTCGCTTATAATTGTTTATGGTTGTAGACTATTGACATTTATATTTAATCTTTCTTCAGTTTTGAGACTTATGGACCCTGGGTCAGTCAGTTCTGATATTCTACACTTATAGGCAGAGTATCGATTCGCTCATATAGACTTGAGATGGGAATCATTTTATTTGCATTATATTTGAATATTACATTATGTGTTTTTAACATGATAGTTGTATTCTCACTCATTTATTTGCAAATCTATAAGATCTTGGGATTATGAAGTTTTTAGATCATTCATAGTCACTAAAGCATTTGGAGCTGACTGATGACCGTGTCATTGAGTACGTCTCACGGGTTGGGTTCTTAAATCTTTCCAAATTCATTAGGGTGAGATTTAATCAGCCATTGCTTACGGCTCTGATTGAGAGATGGAGGCCCCAAATATTCACGTTTCATCTTCGAGAGGGGAAGATGGTTGTGACATTGCAGGATATGACCACGCTTCTCGGTCTATGCATAGATGGTCCACCTGTTACAGAGACGGATAAGAAAGATTGATTGAAAAGTGTGACAGATTGTTGGGCGTGGTGCCTCCCCGACGACTATACACGATGGAGAGGTGAAGCTGACATGGTAAGTAGGAGTCGGTATACACACCAAGCACATCCGCAGTGATAATCGATTACATATACACGATGTGCCAGACATCTACCGTATAAGGCATGACCTTCTCAGCCAGTTGCTAGACGTACACGACATCGAGGAAATGAGGAGGAGATGGGACCATCACATACACAGTCTGCCTCCCAGACTACCCTTGCACGTGGTCGTGGTCGAGGACGAGGACGCCGTGAAATTAGACATGCAATCTCTTATTTGTATAATTGAAATACTTGTGTTAATTTGATATATGATATGATACATGATATGTGATTGCTGAAAGTTTTATATGATATATTAGTTTGTGTTATGGATTTCAGTTTGTGTATCGATATATTGTGGACTTATGTATTAGAGCTTATGATATAGTTTTTGATGTGTTGGATTTGAATTTGAATATGTGTTTTGATATATTGTGTATTGGGTTTGTGAATTGATATGTTGAGATTGTGGATCAGATATATTAGATTGAGATATATTGAGATTGAATTAAATTGGGACATTATTTTTTGTATTGTACGTTAACTCATGTTTGCTGCTGATGTTGGTGGCTGTAACTGAAAGTGTGGGCTTGCCAAGGCCGCACTGAAAAATGAAGCTCTTTATTTAAGTTACAGGAATCTGGCCTTGATAAGGCCAGACTTAAAAATGACAGAAAGTGTAGTCTGGCCTTGATAAGGCCTGACACTAGAATTTTTTGTCCGGTCTTGTCAAGGCTAGACAAAATTTTTACTCATTTTTAAGTCCGATATTACCAAGGTCAGACTTCTGTTAACCACCTCCCTTACGTCACGCTGGCGCCTATAGTCGACTGTTAGACGACTTGGCGCCAACGTGACAAGGGGAGGTCATTTTTTAAAAATACTTTTAGAAGGATTTATTTTTCTAATTATTTTAAAATTAGAATTAATTCAAAATTTTGTCCTTATTAGAGAAATATATATCAATAGACATGTGACCAATTATAGTCAATCAAAATAAAGATTATGGGGTTTTATATTGGCAGAAAGTACAAGACATATAAAAGAATTTGGTGACAATTAGCTTTAATACTTGCGACGAGCTTGAGCAGCAATAGCGGGAAGAAAATCATAACAAAAAATGTATCGGGAATTTCTACTCACACTCACCCTCTTTATTGTCTACATTCACCTTTTATACACCCTTAAAATTTTTTAAAATATCATTTTCTATCTTATCATTAGTTAGATTTAAAATTACTCACTGAACCTCATCAAAATAAAATCTATGGTCTTTTCTAATCTGTGTCTCCTTCCCAGCATACTCCATTAGACCGCGTCCATCTCCCAGTCTCATCATCAGCAAAACCCCCTCCATCTCCCTCTTCCAGAACTAAATCTTCCATCCTCCATCTCCTTCTCTTCAAATAAAAGCTCCCACCCTCCATTTCCTTCTCCAGCAAAGAAAATTGGAAAAAGCTCCAACAAAGATAATAGAATGAATATGTCTGTTCGGCACTAATGACACTTCAGTACCGAATAAACATGTTCAGTTCGGTTCTTCAGTGCTGAATATGTTCTGTGCATTCGGTGTGCACATTCTGAGCAAAATTTCTTATTTCGGATTATGGACACTGAATTACTTAACCTCAAAAAAATCTTTTTTTACAAGTTATTACAAGTAAATTATTTCCAGTAGACAAATAAATTATTACAAGTTCTCATGCTTTCTAGTTCTAATCTCTCACATATGTCAATATAATTACTTAACATCAAAAATTTCTTTTTTGTTGTGATTTAGATCTCCCACAAGTTATGATTTAAATCAAAATTTTCTTAACATCAAATTTTCTTTTTTTTTAATGATGAAGCATGAAAAATAATTTGCTATGATTTATATCTGCCACAAGCTATGATTTAAATCAAAAAAAATTTAACATCAAACAATTCTTTATTGTGATTTAGATCTCCCACAAGTTATGATTTAGAAAAAAAAATTTGCGGTGATTTAGATCTCCTACGTGGTATGATTTAAATCAAAAATTTCTTAACATCAAATTTTTTTTTTTTTGGCTGATGATAAGACGGGATTTTTGCTATGATTTAGACATCAAATTTTTTTTTCTGTTGTTGTGATTTAGAACTCCCACAAGCTATGATTTACTAATAATGAGACATCAAAAACCTCCTGCATCAAAAGAATCCTTTTTTTGCTGTGATTTAGATCTCCCATAAGCTATATAATTACTTAACATCAAAAAATTTCATTTTGTTGTGATTTAACCAAATATTAATTATTACAAGTTCTCATCTTATTCTATTGTGAATGAGAGAGGAAAATAGGGGGTATTATAGACTTTTCAACTATGGGTAAAATTGTAATTCAAAAAATCATTTTAGGGGTTGGTGTAGACAGTTAGACCTGTCAATGGGTCGGGTTCGGGGCGATACAGGTGGTACCATACCGAGACCTGTTTACCCAAGAGGGTACCATACCCGTCCCGTTTATCCGCGGGTCCAGAAGGTGGGTTTCCATACCCGGACCCGCTGTGTCCGCGGGTCCAGACCCGTTTACCCAGACCCGTAACAAAATAAAAAACATAAACAAATACAGTAACAAAAACACATGAAGAGAGGGGAAAAATTTTGTAAAGAGAAAGAAAGCATGTTTTAATATCAATAAAAGATGAAATGCAACTAGGTGTAAGAGGTGGAGGGAAAATTTTCGATGAAAGACTCTAATAAAGAAAAAATTTAAAGCAAGGCCCCCAAATTTATTTGGGAAAACACAATAATAGAATCACCTACTAATCAACTAACAGTCTTCAACATTTAAAAAGCACAAAGGGATCATTTACTGATAGTCTTGAGAGGATTTTAATTCTATTAGTATTATTTATATTTATGTTTTGAAATGAGTAAATTGGTAATCGGGTCTGGTTCAAGTAAAATCAAACTCATCCCATTTAATACTCGGGTATACGGGTATACGGGAAAACGGGTATGGGACCAGAGCAACCCTTTCCATACCCGCTTAATCGGGTCGGGTCGGGTCTGGACCCGACCCATTGATAGGCCTATAGACAGTAAAGAGGAGAGACGGATATTGCCACCCCAATGTGATGAAGGCACCCCTAGGATTAGGGCACCCCCAAATATAATAAAGGCACCCCAAAAAATTCAAAAATCTCCAAAATGTCCTCTTCTTCTTCTCCTCCCTCTCTCCCTCCTATGTCGGCGATCACCCCACCAGCGAACCCCCTCCCCTCCCCCCGGCATCCGGGGAGGAGGGGGAGCGTGGGGAGGTCGGGGAGGGGAAGGGGAGCGTGGGGAGGCCGAGGATGGGGAGATCGGGGGAAAGAGGAGGAGGGGATAGGGAGGTGGAGCTGGGGAGGCTGGGGAAAGGGAGGGGGAAGGGAAGGGGGAGTTCAAGGAGTGGGTTCGCCGGAGAAGGAGGAGGGAAAAGGAAGGAAGGAAGAAGAAGAAAGGGGCATCTTGGAGTTTTCACCAAAGGTGAAATCATCAAAAAAATAATAATGGCACACTTATAAATTTTTTTTTTTTTGGGGGGAGGGGGGCTTTCTCATTTGTTGAGGTGGCAATATCCGTTCCCGTAAAGAGAGCGATATGAACAGAATTTCCCAAGGATATTTGCTTGTTGTTGAGGCATTATTGTAACGGGACTTACTTTTGTTCTAATGTTGAATCATTGAACTACAAGATCACAATCACATATAAGGACACATTGGTATGCATATGTACACATATACAAACACGCACATGCATGCAGTGACTGATGCAGTATGTTTTTTCAGTGTAGTCGTAAATATAATAAGAATTTCAGTGTGGACGTAAATTAATATGACAAGAAGAAAAAAATAATAATATTGCACTCATTAAAACTTAAATTTGTGACATCTAATAACTTAAATTAAAAGTTACCAATTGGGATAGAGCTCAATAACATTTTTAAGCTAGTAAAAATAATCTAAAAAACAAGATTATATAAAATAGAATAAAAATTATAAATTGTATGTCCTATTTCATTATTTTATAAAATTCAGCCGCTCACCCTGGAATTTATGTGGGTGTGCCCCACCATGCATGTCAGTACATCTGTGTTTAATTGCTTAATTGGAATGGAGAATTTTTTTCTCTTATTTGCACTGAAGGTTCACCTAGAGGGGGGGTGAATAGGTGATGGCTAATCTAATGGTCACTTAATGATGAATGATGCGAATAATGCGGAAGCTAAAAACAATTATGACCTAATTAAATCTTTTACACTAAATACCACGTACAACCAAAGAGTGTTGCCGAATTCCCCGTGAAGGGCTCTGGACAAACTCCTCTAGATTCCCCTTGAATGGGTTGAGGTGCCGCGTTGGCTCTCTTGGTTGAATATAAGTGTTAGCAACAATCACACGCATGTATATCAATTAAGCACAAATGAATATATCAAGCATATAAAGATAGACAATAATTGAATGCAAGATATAAATAAGGGGGAGAGAGAGAAATGGCAATCGCAAACACAAAGGTATGTTTCGAGGTTCGAGCACACTTGCTCTACATCCCCGCCTTCGACACACGAAGGATTTCCACTATGCAAGATCTCAATGGATCTCTCCTCGGTGCCGCAACACCTACAAGCCCTCGGACTCCCTAGTCCCGTACACACGCAAGCCCACCGGCTCGCCGAGGCCGCACCTCAAACAAGAAGAGTTCGCACCCGAACCCCAAACAACCACGAGCACACTTGCCCGTCTCCTCAAAGAACAAAGAAAAGATCTTTGGTGATCTAAACACTTTGATCACCAAAAAAAAAAACAATCTCACTACAGCACACCTATAGGATGAATAATCAATGGATAGCTCAAGTGTGGTGTGAGAAAAACAAGGATGAGAGTGGTGGAGGAAAACTCAAAAAATCTCTTTAAAACACTCTTGATCAAACTCTCCTTTTGATTGGAAATATTTGCTCTAAATCAAGTGGAGGAAAATCCTCTAAATAGTTCAGAAAAACTGGTGAAAACCCACTTGAAAATCTTAACTCAAAACAATGACCAAACCCCCAAATTTATAGGCCAGAAAAATATAGCCGTTGGGGTCTGTCAGGCCTGCCGGTCGACCCGCCCGGTCGACCGCCAACGGTCAGAAATCCGACCGTTGGAGCCACGGTCGACCGCCCGGGTCGACCGAGCCACTGGAGCAGAGAGTCGAACTCTCTGTCGGTCGACCCGTACGGTCGGCCGAACTTTCCAGAGAGCAGAGCTCTCTAGAGCGGTCGACCCGTACGGTCGGCCGTCCTCCAGTGCACAAGGCGTGCACATCTGTGCACGTCGGTCGACCGGTCCGGTCGACCGACTTCAGGTATAGTCGACTATAAAGGAAGCAAGTCGACTTATCTGAAGCCTGAAACAGAAAACTGGGATTTAAAACTTGGTCTTTTTTGTTGAAATAAAATCCCATAAATACATAGAAATTCTACAAAAATAGTTTTACCAATATACTTTGATATACAAACATGCTTGCACAAAATCAAGGCATGTTATAAAAGATTGGACTATTTTTGTAACTTGGAAATATTTGGCTCATGATAAAAACTGTATTTTCCAAACATGTTTTCTAAACTTTGTTTTTCCAAAACATTTTCAAATAAAAACTAGATATTTTGAACTCATTAAAGCATAGTGTGTATGGATATGATCCACTACACAAATAAGATGAAATATCTAAGTTTTTGACATTAAGCTCTAAACTTGGTTTTGGTTAAAAACATGTTCATAAGAAATACCAAAAATGAACAAAACACTTGAAATCTTCACTTGAATACATGCTTGGTTTTTGTTAAAATTCTTTTCTAAAACAAACTAAATCAAGAGTGTGTGTGTGTATATGTACTTGAGCAATCCACCAACTATTTACATTTTTAACTAAAACAAAAATAAAATCTTATACCTAGACACAAGTCTTCATCTTCTTGAAGTCTTCACTTGAAGGCTTCTCATCTTCTTGACTTGGTCCAAGCTTGATCCAAAAGCTCCTTGGATCACACCGTGCTAGCTCTGAATCTTGACATTTTATCCTTTGTTGAGCTATGCACCTACTAAGATCTTGATAATGAATCTGTCACTAATTAAACACAAGATCATTAGTAAATATAACTTCATGAGTTGATCATCATCAAAACTAGGGTGATAGGCCTTTGGGCTAACATGCACTAGTTCATAACTAATTGTAACCGTTCATTTTTGTTGCATAATGTTTATACTGTACATGTTTTTCATCATCCAAACCTATCTTTCAACTCATTCCTTGTTACTTTTAATCCTCCACATTTTACATCAATTCACCTAGAAGGATAATTAATTTATGTTGATGTTTAACAGCATAACGTGTCCATCAAACCCCCTTTCCTACTAACACGCGCGCACTCGTGGACACCCATGCACCACTCATAAGCTTGCTCTCACGCCCACATACATACACATTCAAACACACACACGCGTATACGTACCCATATGACGCACATATATGCTTGTGTGCGCACCACATATTTACGAGAAAAAAGATCGTTGACACTTTCATGCATATATATCAAATTGTAATTTATCGCATTTGTTCTATTAATTTGTCACGAGTGATGGAGAAACACTATTATTTCATGATCAACTGATAATTACTCAAGCTTCCTTTGAGTACTAAAGCACAATTTAAGATCGGGGACACATTAATTCTCTCTCATCATGTGTGAAAGTATATCCTTCAAGCATAAGAAGTGAAGTGATACAAGACTTGAAAGAATAGTATTATAAGAGCTAGTCACACATATTCAAATCTAAAACAGTGAAGTATTTACAGTAGTGGATTATTTGTTCTAGCCCAAATTGGTGGCTTCACCAATTTTAAAGGGAATTCAAGGTGTTAACAATCACTCTTTTGTCACCATCAACTTTGTTATCTAGAAACTAGCTTATTCCGGCCAGTGTATTAACGAAAAATCTTTTGCTCACCGCGTTCTTCGTCACAGCCGTCACCGCGCCTTTCTGGGCCGTTCAATCCGTTGGGCCTCCGGGGGGACCCAGTGACCCTACCCGGGTGAATGGCTCTCAAGGCGCAGTGACGCCTGTGAACTGTGAACGAGAGAGGCCGTGAGCAAAATGGAACTAGTGTATTAACTGTGTATGAACGTCTAAGGCTAGCAGAGGCAAGCTAGGCTTGACGTACGTTCATGGCATCTGATGATCAGAATGAAACATGCATGCATTGATCAAGAAATTTCAGCCAAATCTGATCTTATGGCGACTTGGATAAATGCTTGCCAGCAGCCACCATGGCCGCCTCCGGTGTAGGTGCAGGTGACGATGAAGATGTTACGCTGCTCTTCGTCCCATGGCTTCTTCTATCGACCGAACCGAAGCACGAAGACCATGACACAAACGCTGTCAAGCTCCACGATGATGTTCCTTTCTTCTTCCCACCTCCCATTGCTTCGAATTGATCAACTCAACTCTGTAGTAGTACTCAAAATTTGCTCGAATTGATTAGTAGAATTTGAATAGGTTAATTTTGAGCGTGAGAGGTTAATTTAGGGAGTAGGGAGTGATGCTACGTGTGCTGATTATTGAGTGATCAAGGTCTAAGCTGTGGGTGAAGTGCTGCAATTTATACGCTCACATTGGTGGGGTTTCTTGGAGTGGAGACCAAGTTAGCTCAGTTCGGGTTCACGTGTGCGAGTCACATGTACATATTTCTTTTCTAATGTGTATTTTTTTATTATTATGAGTTTTACATCGAATATGATCTACCTTGTTTTAAGATTAGAAGCCCCTATTATTTGGAGTTGGAGTTTTTGATCTCGGTGACTAGTATTAATATAGGGAATTATTTTTAACTGTGCATAACTTTGTTAGGAACTTGAAGATTTTTTTTGAGAGGTTTTGTTGAGATTATTTTGTGAGTTTATATAAAATTTAGTTTTGTGAGTTATAAATAAATTAGTGAATTTTTATATATATATTCTTGTGGCTATTTCGTTTCAAATGTAGGCTGGAGTTATCGGGCCCAAGCACAATGTCTCACTTTGAGACATTGGCCTAAGATTTGTTTCGAGACAAACTCTAGTTATTTTTTATGCAAATTCTTCCTCGTTTCCTTCTCCTCTTTTTCTTTATTTTTTATTTTTTATTATTAGACATAGAAACTATATTCTGATACAAGCGAGATTTAAATGTCAGACTTTTTGTGCACTGCAAAGAGGCTAATGCAATAATAGCACTTGCTTCTTTTTGTCTTACTTGTGTATTTTTAATTTTTGTTTTTAAAATAAAAAATGTAGTCTGATCTGTAATCAGATGCCTTCACAACTCAATTCTAAATGTCAATATAACAGTTGTTATATCGTTGATACCAAATGTTCTCTTGGACAGTTATTCAAAACTAGAAAGCCTTTGATATGCTACGTGACAAATTTGAGGCGATTCTAACACTCCTACGAATCGAGCACATATAGCATAGTAGTGAACAAGTATTATATACACAACTTAGCTACGTAACAAATTATTTCATTCTTAATTTCAAAAAAATTAACCAAATTTCTTGACTTGTAGCTAGTATGGGACCAAGCTAATAAACTATAACAAGATCCCCGCTTTATTGTAGACAGAGAAACCTTTGCTGTTACTCTTTAGACTACTTGAAGGGGATGCTTTTGACGCCGTGTGTGTGTTGGGGGGCGCAGGGCAAAAGAGGAAGTTTTCTTCTATATCACACTTAAAACTCAAAATTTTTCAATAAATTTTAAGATCGGAACGTATATTAAGATTTTTCTTATCTAAAATACAAGTGTATGAAAATTCATGTGGTTTGGACCTTATTTGCTCATAGATCTAGTGGTGACATTTGTTCTGTTGTAGAAAAAACATTAATTGTACAATCACTTGATGTAAAGGTAAGAGATGTTTAAAACTCGTTAGTTTTCATGAGAACAGAAATATGTATATCAGCTAACAGCTGAGAGTCCCTCTCAGCCTGTGGTGATGTGGCACATTATTAACCACACTAATAAGTTACGATCCGCCTATTTGAATAAGTGAAATTAATAAATACCCCATGTAAAAGGTAGTTGTCTAGCTATTGTTTATTATTATTTTTCCCATTTTTCTTATTCCGCACGTTGTCAGATCTAGCTTTGAGTTTTCGCTCATAAAGTTTTTCTAAAAAAAGCGGGATGCAGATCAGGTTTTTTTCTTCTTCTTGTTTTTTACTTTGCAGACCTAAATCTCTAAGCTCTTCATCGTAATCTCCTTTTCTATTTTAATGTCGACCGCCGACCAGAACACATCTCATGTTAATTCATGTCGTCGTCGTCCCCAATCTCTTTCTCCTAATCTAAATATGAACCATATATCATCGTGTTCAACTTCCTCACAGAATATTAAAAATCTTAAAGGGTTAAAATCTTTGGATGTTGTTCAAGAGGTTTTCATTTTATCCTTTTTTTTAATTTTTTCCCGCAATTTCTAATATGTAAAAAATTTTGGGTAACGTAGATGGCACTGCGACCTAGTTTACGTTTTACAGAATAAGAATCACTTTTCACAAAGTCGTCTTTTTTCAGTTAATAATTTCACAGTTTTGTAAACTGCGACCTCAGTCACAGTTATTTAATTTTAAAATTACCTGTTTTTTTCTCATATACACTATATTGTAAGAACTGCGACTAAGGTCACAGTATATATTAAAACAATTTTTTCAGTTATTATAAACATCCTAAAGTATATAATTATGGTCATTGTTTTTAATTCTTAAAATGGTGTCCGCTTCGGATATCCATCTTTCAAAGTTGGATGCTGTATTGGAAAGATTTGCTGCAGAGACTAGTAATGAATGCAAATCTGGGACAGTAAATGATCAATCATCACAGTCTGAAGCAAATATTGATTCCAGTAGATCAGTTGTGGTTTTGCGAGATCGTGAAGATGTTGGCCCAAAAGCCCTTCACTCTATAGTTTTGATGATGATTAACTCATGTAGTTATAGTTTACTAATAATCTTGTGATATTTAGTTTCAGATATTTGATCAAGATATTAGTAGGTGATTAGCTTCAACAAAGGAGTTTTGGAGCTAACACATGATGATTCAAAAGCTCGCGCGTCAAGATCGCATCTAGTACTCGATTGGAGTCAAGCTCGATGGATCGGTTTTGGATCGAGTCTACTTGGAGAAGGAGTTCTACAAGAAGACCTCGGTTTGTTTAGTTTAAATTATGTTAGATCTTGTGTAAAGATTAGATAGTGTTGATATGCTCAGTTCACAATACACACACAAGTTTAAAGTTTCATGTTTTGATTTTTCGGTTTAACCGATATTGATTTTCATGTCAAAAACATAGATATAATATCTTTCATGTATATTGGATTCTATCCATATACAACATGCTTAAAAGTTGTTTATATATCATGTTTTTGTATTTGCATGAGTTTTGGAGAAAACGGTTTTCTATTTCAAAATCCTATTTTTTGGAAAATACAGATTTTGGTTTAAGGCAAAATTTTAAGAACACAAAAATGGTTCAAATTTTTTATAATATGTGTTGAATTTTTGTCACACACATTTGTATTTCAAAGATATAATAAGAACTGATTTTTGTGAAATTTATGTGATTTTATGGGATTTTCTTTAGAAGTCAAAAAACCCAACTTTTCAATCCCTATAAAGTTGGACCTGGCTATCTGCCGGTCGACCGGACCGGTCAACCAAGGCAGAAGTCGGTCGACCGATCCGGTCGACCGACTTGCACAGAATGTACACGCAGCCCAGGCTGGGAGGCCGATCGACCGCCAGAGAGCTTCTGCTCTCTGGAAATGGCCCTGGTCGATCGCCCGGTCGACCGACAGAGAGCTCTGCTCTCTGTTTTCAGTTTCCGGTCGACCGGTGGCTCAACGGTCATAATTATGACCGTTGGCCGGTCGACCGCCCAGTCGACCGGAAGGGCAATTTTGCCCTTTGTCAGACTGCCAACGGGCAGATTTTTGAGGGGCTATAAATTTGCCTCCTCTTGAGCTGTTTTACACAAGTTTTTCAAGAGCAAAAATTCTCATCTTCCTAAGTGTTTTAACAGCAAGTTTTAAAAGAGTTTTTGGGTTTAAAAGATCAATCTTTATTTGTTTTTAAAGTGTTAGAATTTCAAAGAAAATAGAGTCTTTTGGGAATTGATTTGATCTAAATTTCTATATCTATTTGGAGATTTTCCCAAGTGATTTTTCTTTATTCAAAACACTTTATTTTCTCACACTTGAGCTTATCATATCTATCCTATCTATTAGGATCTTGTTTTGTGAGAAAGAATTAGTTTGTAGTGTTTGTGATCACCTAGAGTTGAAAACCTCTTTTATTTGAGATTGTGAGTATCCCTCTTGTGTAGAGGTGATTGTGGAGGTTGTGATTGACATCCCTCTAAGTGTAGAGGTGATTGTTAAGTTGTGGCTTTGAGCCTAATCCCTCTAGTGAGAGGTTGATTGTTGTTTGGCTAAGTGCCCATCCCTCTAAGTGTAGAGGTGATTTGTGTTGTGACCTGCCTCTTGTGAAGAGGTTGTATTAGGAGAGAGGAGTTGTATACTCTCAAATTGTATTTGCCTAAATCCTCAGTGGAGGTTCTCTGTGTGGGAAGTCTTGTGTGAATGTTTTAGTGAAAATCCTTCTGTGTGAAGGCGGGGATGTAGAGCTGGGTGCTCGAACCTCAAAACATATCTTTGTGTTTACGTTTGATCCACTATCTTTAACTCTCTCTCTTATATTGTGCATTGATTCATATTATTCATATCATATACATGCTTGGTTTGATTGTGTGTCCATACTTGTGTTTAACCAAGAGAGCTTCATATAGCACCTCAACTCTTATTTAGAGTAATTTAGAGGAGATAGTCCAGAGCCCTTCACCGGGAATTCAGCTACACTCTTTGGTTACACTAAGTGTGTTGCATTTAGTTTTTAATTCCGCATTTTTTGTCATTAGATTAGCCATACACTTATTCATCCCCCTCTAGGTGTACTTTCAATTGATATCAGAGCCTACGCTCCTGATATTAGGTTTAACCACTTAGGAGTGAGATCTTTGTTAAATAATCTACATTTGCATTTGCACACATATAGTTTGCACTCATGGATAACCATCCCATATTTGATATCTCTAAAATTGATATATGGAAGGTTAGGATGAGTTGGCATTTAAAAGTCATAGGTTGAAAAGTTTACCTTGCCATTACCAAGGAATCTTACCTTAGCAATAGCAAGCATTTAGAGGCCAATGCACAAGCCCTAGAGGCACTTAGAAAATCACTTAGCAAAGAATATTAAATATGGTTTCTCATTGTGATTCTGCCTTTGCAGTATGGAACACGTTGACCTCTCCAAAGATTAAAACGCCTAACATAGTGGAGAAGGAATCTAGTGGAGGAGAATCCGAACAATAATGCTACATGGTCCAAGGAAATAACTCCCTTGAGATAAATTCAGAAACTCAACTAGATGATTGTGCTAGTTCTTCCGGCGATGATCCTGATACTTTAAATGAAGAACTATCTATTATTTGTGAAAAATTATTAGAAAAATACCAACTCTTGAAAAAGAAAAGTTTTGCATTAAATAAAGAAAATGAGGATTTAATTTTAAAACTTGATGTGTCTTTGCAAGAGAAGGTTGTGATTTCTAATGAAAGGGACTTATTGAAATTCCAACTTGAACTTGCCCTAAATGAAAACAAAATTTTGAAAATAAAAATGATTGTGAAATTGTTTTGAAGAAAAATGAAGTTCTATCTTCAAAACTTGATTTTGTTGTAAAAGAAAATGAATTTTTGAAAAACAAAATGCTTCTATTTCAAAAGAATTGAATTTGGTTTTCAAGAAAAATAAATCTTTGAAAATGATTTGTCTTCACATGTTTGCCATGCTAGTGTAGTTTCACATTCTAGTATTTCCAATGCATGCACCACCTCTTATTTTATAATTGAAAATGATATATGTATGCTAAAAAAGAGTGTTGATTATTTGGGCTCTACTTTGAGCCAATGTGTCATGAACCACACACGTTTGGAATCCATGTTTCGCAAGAAACAAGTTCCACCTATGCATTCACACAAATCACGGCATACACATGCTTCCCACATTCAAAACATAACACCTTGTACACTCATGTGTACACTTGTACACATTGTGGACGCAAGGACCACCTTGCAAAATTTTGCTTTAATAGAATTAATGATTCAAATTTTATAAATAGATTGGCTTGAGTTAGGAAAGATGCTAACTGTTGGCCCAAAAGGTTACACTCTCTATTTGTATAAGTTTTGATGATAACAAAACACATAGAAGCTATTTGGTACTAATAAGTTATTTTAGAATGAGTTTCAGGTTTGAACAAGTATTGATGGCTTTAAGCATATTGCAAGGTTAATTGCGCTAAAAGCATGTTGATAGGTTGATGGCGCAAGAGAACTCTTTTATAGGAGAGGAGGTTCTAACTCGGCAACGTGGTTCAGAGACTTCTTTGTTTATAGTTTTTATATTTTAGTTTGTTAAAGGATAGTATATAGTGTTGAAGCTCAAATTCCCCCCACACACACATGTTGTACATGATTTTCAAAAAGATTATTGTTTTTCTCTTGTATAAATATTTTAATATGTCTATTTCAATATTTGCAAACTCTATTTTATGTAGCGTACTTAGTCTTGACAAAATAAATTTTTGAAAATTAACTTGTCTTCAAAAATATTTTTCAAAATAAACTATTTTGACCTGTTGCGGTCAGAACGGTCGACCGAGCGGTCGATCGCAGTTTTGACCGTTGGGTGCGTGCATGTGCGCACGTTACCGGGCGGTCGACCGGGCGGTCGACCGGACTCCATATCGGTCAACCGAGCTTCGGCCGACTGAAAGCACCCTAGTTTCTGTTTGGGGCGGTCGACCGTGGGCTGGCAACAGTCAAATATTTTTGAAAACCGGTCGACCGGCTGGTCGATCGAGAGCGATTTTTCAGCCCAAACGGCTAGTTTTTTAATCATGTTTTAAAATGTGTTTTTTATTCTTAAAACGAGGTTTATGGCTGGTTTTGGGTCTAATCTTTCCTGTTTGATCAAAATTATAGTTTACCTTTAAATCCCAGCCTTTATCCTATAAATAGAGGTGATTAGGTTTGAGGTGAATGACAACAATTTTTGCAAAAAGCAATCAAAGCTTGAGTCTCTTTAAAAGAAGTTTTGCTCTCAGTTTTTGTGCTCAAAATTCTGATTTTTCTCTGAAGTTTTTTGATTCTAAACTCTCTTCAACTTTGTTTTATTTTTCACTTACAAACCTTGAGCTTCAATCCTATACATTATTCTCTAGGGTTTTGTAAAGAAATGTTTTTCAAAACAGAGTTTGTGGTCTTTTGATCACCAAGTGATTATTGTACTTGTGGTTCCACTACCTCTGAACTAGAGGAGTGTGATTGAGGAGTTGGGTACTCCCTTGTGGTTTAATCCTTTGTGAAAGTTCTAGTGGATTGGAAATCCTTCTGGGTGAAGGCAGGGACGTAGAGCTGGATGCTCGAACCTCGAAACAAATCTCTGTGTTTGCAATTGGTCTATTTGTGTTATTTACTTGCTTTTCATTCATTCTTTTATTGTCGATCAATACTCTCACAACAAGATTGCATTGCGCACCTCAAACTCTTATTTAGAGAATCATGAGGAAGGAGTTCAAAGCCTTTCACGGGGTATTCGGCTTCTAATCTTGTTTCGAGTGATCGTTGCATCATATCATTTTAAATTTGTACATTGATTAGCATTATCACCTATTCACCCCCCTCCAGGTGATTTCAATTGTATTAGAGTTAGGACTCTAGTTTTTGGCTTCACATCCTTAGAGAGATCCAATAAATTGCTAATCACTATTTTCATATCTTCATTCATTCACTTGTAAAAATGGCCGATAACATTAAGACCCCTCCCAAATTTGATGGACTCAATTTTCCCATATGAAAAGTTAGGATGAACATTTTTCTACAATCTCTAGCTAATCTAGTTGCTAAGTCTTTGACCAAGCCTTTTAGTAAACCCGAAGGTGAGGAGGACACTTGGTCCGAACTTACCTCCAAGGAATTTGATACTAATTCAAAGGCTCAAAATGCCCTACTTTTAGCTTTGAATGAGGATGACTTAAAACGGGTTATCCATTGCAAATCCGCCTATATTTTGGCAATACTTATTGGTCACTCACGAGGAAACATCACAAGTCAAGAGAGCTAAAATAGATCTCTTGCGTTCCCAATATGAAAGTTTTAAAATGCAAGAAATGAATCTATTGATGATATGATTACTAAGTTTACTAAGATTACAAATGCTCTTTCTTCTCTAGGTGATGAAATAAGTAACGACCAAAAGGTGAGGAGGTGATTCGTGCTCTCCCTTCATCATGGGAAATCAAAGCTACCACCTTGAAGGAATTGAATGACAAAGACGAGATTGAGCTTATAAGTCTTATTGAAAATCTAAAGACTCATGAGATGGAGAAAAGGCTAGAGAAGAAGCGGTACCTCAAAAGGAAAAGTCTATACCTTTCAAGTCTTCCTCCACAAACTACGATGATGAAGAAGATGAAGAAGATGATGAAGAGTTATCTCTTCTTGTGAGAAATGTAAAGAGAATGCACCGCAAGAATAAGCTCAACTATAGAAGGCGATGGGAAGGGAAGGAGGAGAAAAAGATCATATACTACAACTGTCAAAAACCCAGACACATTATGACCGATTGTCCAGATTTCAAGAAAAAGATATCTTCCTCCTTGAAGCAAAAGAAGCCGGTTAAAAAGAAGGCGTACAAAGCCACTTGGGATTCAGAAAGCGAATTCAAAGATGAAGTCGACACGACAAATGTGTATTTCATGGCAAACACACCTAAGGTAACAACCCAACCACTTGATGATGAAAATAAAATAAGTAAAGAATTGTTATTTCAACCTTCATTGAACTTTCAGAAAGTTTTGATGATAAAAAGGAAGAGTGTTCAAAATTGAAAAACGAAAATATTTGCTTAAAAATTAAATTACTATTTCTTCAAAGAAAAGGATGAATTATCTTCTATTCTTATTTCAACACAAAGAGATTTTGATGCCTATAGAGTAGCTTGTAAAGCTACATATCCTAAAATTGATGAAAATGAGTTTTCCATTTTAAAAAACTAGAATAAATGATTTAGTAAATATTTTAAAAGAATGTGCTTTTAATAATACTAAATTAGAAGAAATGTTTTCAAAGAAGCATATGCATACTACTCATGCTAAACATGATAAAACATCTCATGCCATCTCATGTCAAAACTCTATATGTTCATCATGTCAACATATCACATGTCAATCATGCTAAAACACCTCATGCTCACAAATCACATATTCATAAACCACATGCTCATTATGCTTTTAAATATGCAAGAATTTATAATGTACTTATTGTGGTCGGAATTGTAAGGGGCCGGAAAGTTTGGTGGTCGGAGAAGGTGGTTTTAGCTGTAAAGATTTCCTTGATTCAAGCGAAACGATTACAACCAAAAAACTACTCTTCCCTCTTTTCCAGTTACAAGGGAGGGAGGATGTCTGAATCTTCCCTTTGTTTAAAGCTGGGTTCTTCGTGTGGCGATGGAGAGTGAATCTTGTTCTCCGTTGACCAGATGACCGTCCTAGACCGTCGGGGGTCTTCTCTTCGGTCGGTAGAAAGAGTAACTCAGCTCCGTCTACCAAACTCTCAAAGAGGAGGTAGGCGAAGAGTGGCTAGTACTCAGTAAGCTCGCTGAAGAGTCGTGCTTCTCTCTTGATGATCCTCCTGCCTGGATTCGATCGATTTTGATGATGCCCTATCTCAAAGCTCTCTCTCTTCAAAACTCCGATCTTCTGCCAAGCTTCGATCCTCTCAAGCTTCTCTCCCCCCTTCATAGCAAACAAGGCTCTATTTATAGGGGTCTCAGGGGGTGAAGGTGCCTCCTGAAAACGCTCCCGAATGAGGGGCCACTACCCGCTACATGCGCGGTGACTGGCCCCGCAATCAGGGCAGTTGCAACTGAGACGCGGGCGTTGGGCCAAACGCGCCTTGAAGTTTGAGACGCGGGCGTCGAGCCAAACGCGCCTTGAGACGCGGGTTTCGGGCCTTCACGTCTGGATGCTGAGGCGAGGGCGTCGGGCCGATGCGCCTAGATGCTGAGGCGCGGGCGTCGGGCCGATGCGCCTTGATGCTGAGACGCGGGCTTCGGGCCGACGCGTCTTGATGCTGAGACGCGGGCTTCGGGCCGACGCGTCTGAACATTGTGACGCGGGTGTAGAGCCAACGCGTCTTAATGCTGAGACGCGAGCATCGATTTCTCACGTCTAGAGCTTGAGACTCTGCTTCCTTAATGGCTGGTCTGTTAGTCATTTTTAGACAGCCTACAGAACCCCCTCCAAAGTTTCTGATATTCCGCAGTTGAATGGGACGGATTTCGGAATACTTTGGATCTTTAGCCGTGTTCGCGTTTTATGACTGGACTGTTGATGCTTCGGGTTTGATCTTATCTGGAATTGGTCTTCGTGAGTGTACTGTTGAACTCTTTGAAGCCGTCAGAGTTGATCATGTTGAGTGTCTAGATACACAGTCTAGACCTCCCCGATTGCTTTTAGTCTGTCACGGGTGCGCTTTTGGCCGGAGTGGTTGGTTGTCTGTTTGCGTCAGTGTACTGTTGAACCGACTTTGCAGAAGCAGGAGACTGGACGCAGGTTCCTTTTTGAAAAAGCAGAGACTGCTTTAAAGACGCGACTTCTTAGCGAGACGCGATGTTTGGCCTGTTTGAGGGGACGCGGGCTTTGGAGAGACGCATCTCTTGAAATGCAGACGCGATTTTCTGGGTGCATTTATGATGATGCTGACGGGGTATGTCCACCGAAGAGCCGCGTACTTTGGGACGCGCACCTGTCCCATGTCATGATTACGCCGCCAGCTGGCCTGGGGAAACGGCGAGATTTCGCCTTTTGGCGCGCGGATCCCCCGGTTCATTAAATGAACTGCTCCACGTGTCAACTTCTGACTTGTGGCGGGGTCGCGACGCATGATCTTCCCTGTTTGAACAATGATTTGGCTCCACGCGTCAGGCAGCGATTCGCTGCAGCGTCTTTTTTTGGGCCAAACGCTGCGTATCTTCGCGAATCTCTGTGCCTATAAAAGGCAACAGTTAGAGAGATGTATCTTCTTCTCCGAACGAACGCATTCTCTGAAAAAAAAAGAACTTCCTTCTCTCTCCAACTATTCATCTCCTCGCTCGGATTTCTTGATCTTCAATGGCTCCCAAGACAAAACCGACTGCATCGACCTCAAGGGCGACCGTCGCCGAGGCTGAGAGGGATGCTTCCTCTGCGCAGGAGGGTGTTTTCCGAGGTAAAAATGTACCTTCGGTGTGGGTTCCGCCATTAAAACATGTTCATAGAACCCTAAGGACCTTTAACACAAGATCGTGTTTGATTCTCGGACGCTGTCCTTGAGATGATAACCGGGGCGCGGGCCTGATGATCCGACGCTGGTGAACTCTGCACTCTGGGTCCTTCACTTAGAATATTTCTAATTGTGAAGGTCTCTGGACGCGATTTGTAGAACGCGGATTTGATCCATGCGTTCTGTGCCGCGTTTTGTGCCATCAGGCGCTGGCGTCCGAGTCCAAGCACTTTGAAATTTCACAAGTCTTGGTTTGCAGAACGCGGATTTGATCCTTGTGTTCTGTGTCTTCAACCGCCGATTTTGTAGAATCTGGCGTTTGAGTCCAAGTATTTCGAATTTTCATAAGCAGCTTTGCAGGTCTGGACGCGGATTCGAAAAATTCCTGCGTCCAGTATCTCTTCTGCGTTTTGGTGCAAGTTCGCAGGTCTGGACGCGGATGATAACTCCTGCGTCCAATGTCTCGGCTGCGTTTTGAATTATGAACACTTAGCGTCTTCCCTTATTTTTGGCAAAGTATCTGACCAAGTGTCTTTTTCTTTTGCAGTGCCGCATGTTTCAGGTTCACTTGCCAAGATGCACCATTTCGGCCGCGTGGGTGGTGCCGACCGGGGCTTGACCTTTGTGCAAAGAATGAGTGTCCCCGTGACTGCTGACCAGTTGCTGGATCGCAGGCTCTCTAATGTTAACAGGAGAACCTTCCGGGCACTTATGACCGATGCCGCGCTCAAAACGGATGACGGTGTCAGGTTGGAGAAGCCTGCCTTCTTCTTTGGGGATCATATTTATGATGATGGCCGTCGTGTGTCTGAGGGGACCTATAAATGGCTCCGTGAGATAAAGGGCGGAAGATTCTTTCTTCCAGACATGGAGAGGATGTTCCCGATGTCCTACTTTCAACACATGTCTGTTCCCCGAAAGATGGAATGGGACATTTCCCAGTATATCCCTGAGATCGCCCTTGGTGACTTTGGCCTCCAAAAGGTAGACCGCCATGATAGTCATGACGGGTCAGTTGTCGGACTGTTCCCTGCATCGTCCAAGCCTGAAATCCCAATTGGAGAGATCCCGGAGCTTGCTACCACCTTCCTCAATTCCTTCATAGAAGCAGGGGGTGACTATCCTGTCGACTTCCGTGCGTATGGATGGGTCCATTCTCCAGAGAATTACTGGTGGGGTAGGATGGTGGGTTTTGTCCTTACCAATCTTGAGGGGCCGCTGAAGCGTGTGGGGCTGTACCCAGCAGTCAGGGCCGTGCAGTGGGGCGTCCCGATGAGTTCCCATAACTTCTTTGGGATTCTGGAGCGCTACAATCCTCGGACGGGACATTCTTTACTCCGGTTGGAGAGATGGGCCTTGCCCTACACGAATTGTATGAGGTCTCCGGGTTGTCGTCAGGGGATATTCCTTACGAGGAATTTGTCCCAACCACCAGGGAGCTGCGCCTTTTGGAAAAAGAATCTCCTCAAGTGTATGAGACCTACTGGGAGGTGATGTGCCATTTCTACATCTGCGGTCAGACAACTGCCTGGAGGTCAGGAGGCGTCAAGCAACTATCCTGGGCTGATTATTTGTTTAATAATGTCAGCAATAAAGATCTCCCAGTAATCCGACTAGCTCCTAGTTCTGGTGGGGAAGTTGAAGACAGGATCGACGCAGCTTCTGACAAGTTCTACACCACGGAGTCGAACGAGGACGGCTTCGACCCTGACTTGGTCTTTGAGAGCTTTCACCATCAAGCCCGGACCCCTATTTCTGATCAGGCGCTGTTGGCGGGCTTCCTGATGTTGTGGCTGAAGAGGTGTGTGGTGCCCACGCTACCACATGAAGTTATTGTGGCAGATGTGGTGTACCCGGCGGTACTCTTGGCTCATGGCCACCCCATAGCCCTTCTTCCCGCCGTGGTGGCTGGTATTCAAAGCGGGCTGCGGGTGTTGACCAAGAGCTTCTGCGGACCCCCAAAGACTGCTAATTCTCGTGGGGAGCCGTATACCGACTCAGAGGGGAACCCGACGGTGAAGCACCCCAACCCGCGAATTGAGCTGCCTTACACGTACCTCATGGCTTGGTACGTGATGCATTGCCCGTCTCTAATGACGGCAGCGCGTGGGAGCGTGGATCATATCCCATTTGTGCAGCGGCTGGAACGTTCAGAGTGGCATGACACCTACCTGTATTACATTAGGAAGCGTCTTTCCTGTGCCGCCAATTACCAGCTCAACCGCTGCTTTCCAGAGGTTCAAGGTGCAGCCCCGGGGAGCTGTTCACGGATGTCGCTGGGCGGGATGACTTCTCGCAATTGCCTGCTGGAGCCTTCTGGTGGTTGATCAATATACGACCAGGATATGTGCTGTTTCGCCAAGGAACTTCCTGCACTATCGAGCCGTATATGCCAAGTCATTTTGCCCGACAATTTGGCTATGATCAGCTTTACGTCGGGAATCCCAATGCTCAACTTGCCTTTGACGGGAATCTGTTCGAAGGCGCTCGGGCTTGGTATTACAGTGTGGCTGGAGGGACGGGAGCAACGTTCCATCTACCCGACGAGGCGCCTAAGTGCCGTATGAGCTTCAGCTTCTGTATTTGGTACTCCTAAGCCGGCCAGACGCCAGATCTTATTCCGAGTCTTCATGTCTTGAGAGTATCAATGCCAGTCTCGAGGAGAGGTCTGAATCCAGTAAACGTACTAAACTCCTCGACCAGTACCTGAAAGCTCAGAGGGAGGTCGAGAAACGATCGAGGAGGGAGCCCCCAGTAGTGAGGGCGGCACCGCGACCGGCAAGGGCAAAGCCGCAAGCGACGAGGGCGGAGCCACCAGCAATGAGAGTGGAGCCGCGACCGGCAAGGAGGTCGAAGCAATTGGCGAGGAAGCGTCGTCGACGCTCTGCTTCTGTAGTTGAGCCTGCCCCAAAGAAGGCTCGGAGGGACTTAACGGCTGAAGTCTCTCAATCCAGAGTTATCTCTGCTGGAGTTGAGGTTCCTCCTGAAGGTGTCCCTGTTAGAGTTGAGGAACCGCTGGAAGATGAAGATTTTCCAAGCTTGGTCCGTGCTCCTAGGTCACGCAGCGAGACCGTGGAGGAAGGGGAGCTTGTTGAGCGCCCCCTTATTGCTGGTGATGCTGAGTCACCGGAGATTGACATAATGGGCGAAGAGGATGTCGAGATTCCAGGAATCTCAACTCAGCCCGAATTTCCTCCTGCTCATGAAGGGAGAGACGAGGTACAGCAGCCGGGGTCTCCTAGCGTCTTTATTTCCAATCCTCGGGCAGTTGACCCTAGTCCTACCACTGGGGTGATTGGGGGTAAGGCTCCTGTTGCGGAGCTTCCTCGTGTGGCGCTATCGTCTTCTTCGTCATCGGGAGAAAGTGACTTGAAGATAAAGTCGACTATGGCGATGAACCCGCTCTTCCTGATCAGGCGGATTCTTTGACGTCTCGGAGGAGGAACAACATGAGGGTGAACCCTCGATGGCGCCATCGTTACTGGCGACAATTGCTCCCACTGACGGTATTCTTTTCTCCTTCTGTTTAATTCTCTTTTTTCATGTTGAAGAAGATGTTCTAACATTCTTCTTTTGTACTGCAGGGTCAGCTGGAGGTACCGGGGCTCAGCCCGAGGGAGTTGAGGCTTCGGTTGCCGAGACAACCTCAGTGGGGGCAGCTGTTGAAGTTGGGAGCCTTCCCCTTTGCCAGGAGGGGAAACAACCATTGAGGCTGAGGAGGCTCTCACTCCGCCGGTGGAGAAGGTTACTGCTGAAGCTGGGGAGACCCCCATTCTACAGGACTCGACGCCTCTGGACCTCGAACCTAGTAAGGCAGCTCTGACTGAGGGGGCTCAGGTGGGGAGTCTGACGATCAGCACCCTTCCAGAAGGCCACACAGCTCAATCCTCGGTGGAAGTTTCTGAAGAGGTTGTGCTTACAGCTCCTTCCTTGGTCGTGGAAGCTCCTGCAGAGGCAGCGCTCCAGGAAGCGCCAGTGGGTAGTCTTGTTCTTGCCACATCGACGGCTGGCACGGCTCTTGTGCGAGAAGACCCGCCCTATATCCCTTATCCCGTGACAGAAAAAGGGTCGGGAAGCTTCTTAGGTGGTGAAGACATGGGGGAGCTGGCACGTCAGATGGTGCAACAATTCTTCACCTCGATGGGATCATGTATTGATCTCATCTTCCGTGGACACAGCACCTTCCAGTTCGCCCAGAGGCTTCTTGAAAATATGGCCGTGAGCGTCGAATTGGCGGGAGGCCCTTCACTTGCCAGGGCATGCCTGCAGGTGGTAGAGCAACTTGGAGATAACCTGCGGGAGCTGGAATCTTTGGAAGATGCAGGTTCTTCCGGCGAGGCCCAGGCCATCCTGACTAGGCTCCTAGCTGCTCAGGAACGGGAGCGACAGGAGGCGGAGGCGCAGATCACTGCCGAGGTCCGTGACCTTGAATATTCCAAGGCTGAATTTCAAAAATTAGCCGGAGATTCGAGGGAATCTGAGCTCAGTGTGCAGAGCACGGAGCAGGTCATCCTCAGAACTCGGGACATTATCGCCAAGGCGGAAGCTGTTCTTGCGCTAAATGAGGAGAAACTTGTTTCCCTCAAAAAGGAGCTTGAGGAGCAACGGGCTGCTACGGTGCGTGCTGAAGAGAGTCTATCCCTGCAATCTTCCAGGGTGGAATCTCTGCGGATGCAGCTGGCTGCCAGAAGTTTCTTATCTGAGGCGGAGCTGCGGGACCGGGCTATCATGGAGGCTGAGAGGACGCGCCAGCATGAGATTCACCGCCTTAGGGAACAAATCCGTTCCTTGGCGAGCCAGGACATTTAGCCTTCTTTTCTTCTTTTTTTTTTTTGTAAAGAAAAGGGACACTCTATTTATTAAGAGTGTTTGTATCCACTTCTATCATTTTTTTGATATATAGAAGTTTTCTTTGAAGCTTTTGTCCCAATTTCTTTGTCCTGTTGTGGATGAGTCCAACTCTTGATCACTAGTTGTGATTACTGAACTTAGGTAGGGCTAAGTTCTTTTAATGAGACGCGGTCTTGGCGAGACGCGGCATTAATCCCACAGGGTGAGACGCGGTCATCAGTCTACCGGAACTTAGATTTCACTAAGTCCTTTTACTGAGACACAGCGTCAATCATAAAGTGAGACGCGGTCATCATTTCATAAGAACTTAGATTCTACCAAGTCCTTTTGATGAGACGCGGCGTCAATCACAAATCGGAACGCGGTCTTCTTGATGAGATGCGGCGTCAATCAAAAGATGAGACGCGGCATTGATCCGTAAAGTAAGACGCGGCTGTCAGTCCCTGAGACGCAGCGTCAATCACAAGGTGAGACGCAGCTCTGAATAACGCAAAATCTGTCTTGCGCGGATCGGGCAGACGCAAGAGATGCAGCCTTGTCTGCTGAAGGGACGCGGCTTTCCCACCTGCGTCTAATGTGATCTGACTCAAGATTTTTAGGAGATCTTTGCTCGTCAGGTCTCCTCTGTCGATTGGGATTCCGAGTCATCCGTTGATTCCCAAAGCAGGTATCCACGCGTCAACTCCTCATTGGACTCAGGAGTTACTGCCCTTAAAGGCAAAACCGACGCGGGCGGTTGAAAATCGATGCTTGCGACGGTTTCCAAAGCGTCGTTCCACGCGTCAATCCTCCACTGGGCTTTGATAATCGTGCGTGACGGTTCCAATTAACGCCCCATTAATGGCAGTTATTAGGGCCTGCCTATAAATAGGGTGCGCTCCCCTTCTATAATCCAAGCTTGGATTATTTCTCTTTGGTGGATTGCTCTGAGAATCCACCTTCTTCAGAAAAGAGTTTCTTGATAGGGACTCCGTCTGCATGGACGAAAGTAATTCCGAGGATGAAGATGACCCAGAGCTCTCACGCTTCGGTTTGGTCTCTTCAAGAAGAACCCCCTCTCAGATCATCTTGGACGCCTGCGTTTGGGTGCAGAGAGGCCAACTCTGGCCAGAGGTCTCTGCTGGTATGTCCCCCGATGATGTGTATAGCCTGAACTTCGGCATGATGATCTGAATGAAGTCCTGGTGCATTCCTCCTCTGGAATTTGTGCCAGTGACTTCTTTGAATGCAGGCGCTTGACGCTGGCTTTGCCCATTGCGTTTTACTGCCTTGGCGCGTTTCAGACCTGAATCTTGCAACTCCTGTTCACCCAACAGAGAGACGGCAATTTTTGGCGTTCTGAAATTCTCTGCGTCTGGTGCATTAGGCGCGGGTACAAACTGAGGCCGCGTTTGAATCCTATGCGTGGCGCAGTTTGACTTGCGTCTGTTTGACTGTGCGGGTCATTCCCGCGTCTGAAGTCTTGAATGGCTGCCGCGTTCTGTTACTCAGTTTCCTTTATAGAAAATGTACTGAGTTCCAGATTTTCTGATTCTCTTGCTTATTCTTTGCAGGTAGGCTTGCTTGTCCTTTTTCAGGTTTGCTGGGCCCCAGGAAGAATATACCGGCTGGCGAACTTGCTCCACGTTCGTTTGTGAGAGATTAAATTATGGTCCTCGTCGTTTGTGAGAGATTAAATTATATCTCTGACGAGGACCCAACCCTCGCCAAGGTCTCTTCAGATCTGGTGCAAGAGATGGATAGGCCGAGTATCGGCGAGGGTGGTCCGGCGGTTACGGTGGCGGAGAAGATCCTCTTCCTCTCCCAACTCCAGAAGTGACATCGAGGACATTCCGTTGGATGGCCTGCTGGGGAAAGGGATGGTGATGAATGCAGGACTCTCTGCTGCCGCTGGACCGAGTGGAGGGTGGCATCCTTTGTGATGACTCCGAAACTTCTGCTCTCACCCCAAGAGTGACTCCATGTTTGTTGGATGATCTGCTAGGGAAAGAGACGCGCCTGAACGAAGGGTTGCAGGACCTTCTGTTGCCACCGGACCTCAAGAACACCATTGCTCTCGGCTTGGTCAGCTAGGGCGCTTTCGAAGTTGGGTCATGCATCAAAGTGCAACCGGTTCCAATTGTGCACCTGGGATCAGATGCAGTTTCAAGGAGTGAGTACGGCCTCAGAGAGAGAGAGGGACTTCTTTGTACTCCTTAATTGTAACACTCAATCTTATTGTATAAGAGAGCGTTTTGTATCACTTTCATGTGTTTGGATATGAATAAAAGTGACACTTTTCTTTTTGCCTCTTTCTGTTGTCTTGAACGTTTTGTTTTAGAAGCAAAAGAATAATTTTGGTGGACCCGCCACTTTATAAAAGAAAGTGACGAGTGGAGCGCGTACCCCCAGAGAAGGTGAACTTTTATCAAGGATTTGGGATTAACTTGATTTAAGATCAGCTGGGGATTTTGATGGAAGCATTGTTTATCGGTGTAATGTTAACCAATAATGCCTCCAAAATGAATTTGATACTCGGTTGGGGAGAATATCAAATGAAACTAGACTCGTGGGGAATCTAGTAGGATTTTTACCGTTAGAGGTGTGATATTAACTTAACGGTTTAGAAGTAGTCTTGTCAGAAGTGTAATATTAACTTGACAAGGACGTGAGTTAGAGGTGTGATATTAACCTAACTCATCAGCATCTCAGTTTTATTTGGGAAAACTGAGGGTGTCACTGTCATAGGTGTGATGTTTAACTTAACAGTGATAGAAATGCTAGAGGTGTAATGTTGAACTTGGCATTAGTCGTCTCGGCTTAAAGAAGTCAAGGAAAGGTCATAGCCATAGGTGTATTGTTGAACTTAGCAATGACTCGGATGCTAGAAGTGTAGTGTTAACTTGGCATCGTTCATCTCGGCTTGGACAAGGAAGTCGAGGAAAGGTCATAGCCATAGGTGTATTGTTGAACTTAGCAATGACTCGGATGCTGGAAGTGTAGTGTTAACTTGGCATCGTCCATTTCAGCTTCGATATGGAAGTCTGAAGAAAGGTGACTATCAGAGGTGTGATATTAACTTGACAGGCACTCGATGTACTGCTTAGAGGTGTAATGTTAACTTAAACAGTAGTTTTGTCAGAGGTGTGATATTAACTTGACAAGAATTTGCTTGCGATAGGAGCAATTTGAGGACCTGTCATTCTATTGATGAGAATTGACAAGTGGAATTTGAGGTGCCAGAGGTATAGTGTTAACTTGGCAAATTTGAGAGTTTGTTACTCTATGCAGAGTTAACAAGCCAGGTTTGTACTCGACAAAGAGTATTCATTACCAGAGGTATAGTGTTAACATGGTAATGATTGCATTTTGTGGTCCTACCATTCTATGGATGAGAATTGGTAAGGGATTTTTGGAGGGAAGAGTGGAATCAAATCCACTTAGGATTTTTAGCAAACCCTCAGCTGTCAACGGATTTGAGGTGCCTTTACCAACTACCGTTTGAGTTGGGCTAGCCATGCTATTCCCCTCAGCATGATGAGTTGTCGAAGACTTATGTTGGACTTAAAACCAACATTTTCTTCTATCCTTAGCCGTCGGAGGCGTCGGATCAAATGGGAACGTGTCCCTTAGGATTTTTAGCAAATCCTCAGCTGTCAACGGGTTTGTCATGCCTTTACCAACTACCGTTTGAGTTGGGCTAGCCATGCTATTCCCCTCAGCATGATGAGTTGTCGAAGACTTATGTTGGACTTAAAAGCCAACATTTTCTTCTATCCTTAGCCGTCAAGGGCGTCGGATGTTTGATCAGAGGTGTATTTTTAACTTGATCGGTGGAAGAATGCCATCTAGGGATAGTATTTCTTCAGGAATTTGCCATTGATTGGCATCATGAGTGTATCGCCATTTGAGGTTATGAGGCGATACGATCCATTTGAGTAGACTGACTCTACCACAAATGGTCCTTCCCATTTGGGTTGGAATTTTCCTTTCGTCTTGTGTGTCATGACCATGGGTCTTCGGACGGCTAAGACGAGGTCGCCTTTCCTGAAAGTTCGCGATTTGACTTTCTTGTTGAAGGCTCTGGTGATACGAGCTTGGTAAAGCTCGATTTGTTGTTGGGCCTGAAGACGCTTGTCGTCCAAGGCTTCCAATTCTTGGAGTCGCTGTCGATGCTTCTCCTCTGTTGTCATTTCCGCTGTCAAGGCGACGCGAAGAGATGGAATTTGGATTTCCAGTGGAAGGACGGCTTCGCATCCGTACACCAAGGAAAATGGCGTGGCTTTAGTTGGGGTTCGCACAGTCGTGCGATAGGCCCATAAGCATTCGCCCAACTTATCGTCCCAGTCTCGTTGACTTTTCGAGACGAATTTCTTGAGAAGCTTGCCAATAGTCTTATTGAAAGCTTCTGCGAGGCCGTTAGCGGGCGGATAGTATGCCGTTGATGACACACTCTGGATTCTGAACTTGGCGCAGAATCTCTGAAAAGCCTGGCTGATGAACTGGGGTCCATTGTCATGGACAATCCGCCGAGGCACACCGAAGCGGTAAATAACGTGATGTTTCACGAACTTGATCACGTTAGAAGATTTCACCTCTTTCAAAGGGATAGCTTCGGCCCACTTTGAGAAGTAATCGGTTATCGCTAGGATGAACCGATGTCCCTTTGATGATGGTGGGCTGATAGGACCAACCACGTCCATCCCCCACATTTCGAACGGCCAGGTAGAGGTCGTAGAGTGGAGGTATCCTGGTGCTTGATGGATGAAATCGCCATGTATTTGACAGGCGTGACATCTTTTGGCATAGGCAACAGCATCGGCAACCATCTTGGGCCAGTAGTAACCCAATCTTTGGAGTCGGTTTGCCAGCTTCGGGCCAGGTTGATGAGCTCCACACGTACCATCGTGGGCTTCTTTCAACACTTCGTGGGCTTCTTTTAATGAGAGGCACCGGAGCAGGATCCCATCATGCGATCTACGATACAATGTTCGCGAAATCGCATTGTAGTAGAATTTGGAGGCTTTCCTTCGGATGGCAGCCGCCTCCCTGGTGTCTTCGGGCAAGATGCCGTACAAGACAAAATCAATGTAGGGGAATCGCCAGTCTTTAAGTTCTGGATCGGTCGACACTTCAAGTGTTTCCTTACCGCGACGATCTCCCGTTGACCTCTGGTAGTCTCCGAGGGGACTTTTTGGGCAGTATAGGTCGTGGCTATAGACGAATACCTTCTCCATTGCTCCAGCTGGAAGAGCTAAGGAGGCAGCAAGGGATGCAAGTGCATCTGCATGCGCATTTTGCTTGCGCGGTACATGGTCGATGTAGAAGTTTGAAAACCTCTCGGCCATGTGGATTGTCGCGTTGTAGTAGGGTACTAGATCTTCATGCCTGACCTCATACTCTCCGCGAACTTGGCTGACGATGAGTTTAGAATCACCGTATGCCTCGAGATTTTTAACGCCAATCTCATCGGCGAATTGCATCCCAATCAAAAGAGCGTTGTATTCCGCCACATTGTTGGAACAGGGCTCGGTTAACGAGATAGCTCGGGGAATCACGTAATTTTGTGGGGAGACGAGTACCACTCCTACCCCCGCTACTGTGTGTCCCTCCGAGCTTGCCCTTGATGCACCGTCGAAGAAAAGTTGCCATACTTGACTTTCGAACGACGTCTGAGCTAGGCAGACTTCGGCGACCTCATCTGGGAGATCCTCGTAGAGTTTGGCTGCCCTGGGATCTGGGTGTTCAGCTAGGAAGTCCGCCACCGCTTGTCCTTTAATGGCTTTTTGTGGCAGAAAATGCATCTCATATTGTGATAGCAATATGGCCCATTTTGCCAGCCGGCCATTTAGTGAAGAAGGCTTTGTCATGAGTAACCTCAGGGGGTTGACTTTGGATATGACATTTATGGTTTGGCCCACCAGATAGTGTCGCATTTTCTGAATGGCGAACACCAGTGCCAAACATTCCTTCTCGATCGGGTTGTACCGATGTTCGGCTCCGATCATCGTTCTACTTAGGTAGTAGATTGCTTGTTCTCGCCCCTGGTCATCATTCTGAGCTAGTAGAGCTCCCAAAGAATGATCCATTGATCGGACGTACACCAGGAAAGGCTTTCCGGATACCGGAGCTGCCAGGACTGGTGGTTGGGTGAGGTAGTGCTTGATCTCCTCAAATGCTTGCTGGCAAGCGTCGTCCCAAATGAACGAAACGCCCTTCTTCATCAGCTTAGCGAAGGGTTGGCATCTCCCGGAGAGATTTGAAATGAATCTGCGGATGTATGCCAATCGTCCTTGTAATCCTCTGAGCTCCTTGAGGCTTCTGGGGGGTTGCATCTCTTGGATAGCACGGACTTTCTCCGGATCCAAATGGATTCCTGTGGAAGTCACGACAAACCCTAGGAATTTGCCACTGGCTACCCCCAGGAAGGACTTGGTGGGGTTCATCTTCAATTGATGAGCCCGCATGATGTCGAAGACCACCCTCAGGTCTGCTATGTGATCACCTTTAGTGCGGCTTTTCACCGCAATGTCGTCGACATAACATTCCACCGTTTTGCGTATCTGCCGATGGAAAATGGCATTCATGGCCCTTTGGTAGGTTGCCCCCGCATTTTTCAGACCGAAGGGCATGACGGTGTAGCAATATACCCCTAGAGGTGTCCTGAAGGAGGTGTGCTTTTCGTCATCGGGATACATCTTGATTTGATTATATCCTGAGAACCCGTCCATAAAGGACATTCGCTCGAATCCACAAGTATTGTCAATCATGACATCTGTGATTGGCAATGGGAATTCGTCTTTGGGGCAGGCCTCGTTTAGATCACGGAAGTCGATGCAGATCCGGATCTTCCCGTTCTTCTTGGCGACGGGGACGATGTTGGCTACCCAGTCGGGATGCTGTTCCTCCCTGATAAAGCCGGAGTCAATAAGCTTCCTGACTTCTGATTGGATTGCCTCCATTATCTCTGGACGGAACCGTCGCTGCTGTTGTTTAACGGGCTTCATGTCCGGATTGATGTTGAGGCGATGCATAGCCACTTGAGGATCAAGTCCAGGCATGTCCTCATAATTCCAGGCGAAGACATCTATATACTCTTGTACAAGAGATATTAAATCCTTCTTCTCTGGAGGCGACAGGCCGTCACTTATGAAGATGGGTTTAGGATTGTCTTCATCTCCTAGGTTGACTTGAACAACCTTGTCTTCTGTGGGTGGCTCACGCTGTTCAAAGCGGGTGTCCCAAAGAGCATTCAAATGTTTGATCCAAGGATCTGTATCGGATTGGATCATTTCTTCATCTTCATCCTCCAGATGGCTTGTCGAAACCATGTTTACTGAAAGCCCTTTGAAGATGTTGCCGACACTGACATCTGATTCCCATGACGACGTGTCTGATGAGCAGTCATGACTTGACAGTCTCTCCGAATCAGAGGCTGATGGCACTGGAGTTGATATATAGCCCAACCCCCGGCGCGTCCGATGATAGTAATCAGGGGTTTTCCCTTTCGGTACAAAGGATCGAAGCAGTGTTCTTCTTCCTTTTCCGAAGTTCAACCCAGGCCTGTTGGTTAGATCATACCCCATGCGCTTCATCATCTTGAGCGTTCTTGGTTCATAATGATCGAACTGAGGGGATTCATCCTCACCTTCCGATTCTTCGTGGGGCATTGGTTCAGATGCGATTCGCCCAAAAAGTATTGGTCTTTGGCCTTTTCGTCCGGCTGGAACCATGAATACAGACTCTTGCGCGTCACCATTATCTTGGTATGTCCCGAAGGATGATTTCACCGGTACATGCAAAGATGTCAAGGCATCTATTGCCGACCAGAGGTCATCGTCCACGTCGGTAGTGGTATCCGACGGTATTGAATCGGAAACATACACAGGGAAATACGCAAAGTCTAAATCTTCATTAATGTACCAACCACCCGCATCGTCGGTGGTATCAACATCGAGCTTATTAGTGCTCTTTACAATGGGCTCCAACTCCCACAGGCACTCTTCTTTCTCAGGCTCAACGTCAGCTTCATTACCAGAGTCTGGCTCCTCTGGTTGTGGGGTTTCATTAGTCTCCTCCGGATCCTGATATAAGAGGGAGTCCGTGAAATAATTTTCAACCCCTTTAAACGGATGCCTTTCGGCAATCAACGTTCGGACCTGTCCACTCTCGTCAATGTATTTCATGACTTGGTGGAGAGTAGAGGGAACGATGGAATTGCGGTGAATCCATGGTCGTCCCAGCAACAGGTTGTAGGAAGTGTCCGCGTCAATGACGTAACACGTCACTTCTGACTTGAGGCTCCCGATCTGGCATTTGAGCTTGATCTTCCCCATTGGGCGGGAGCTGTTGGCATTGAACCCGTAAATAGTCGTCTGGGTAGGGCTCAGACGATGGGTAGGAATGCCTAGAAACTGCATAACCCGGCGAGGTATGATGCTCAGCGCGGACCCTGGGTCTACCTGGATGCGGTTCACCTCGGATGACCCAATATACCCTGTGAAGTATAGGGGTCGGTCATGCTTCCCTTTAACCTGCATGTCATCTGTTGTGAAGGTGATGCAGGGAGCATTTGGGGAGGTGTGGAGGCAATCCTCTTCATCTTCCTCCCTTGGCACGCGGGTCATAAAGACCTCAGCATTTGCCAGAGCTTCTTGTAGAGCCTCTCTGGTTGACTTTGATAGCCTCAGGAGCTCATACAAGGTAATGCGTGCCGGGATGTTGGCTAGTTGAGCCAAGACGTCGAAGCGGTAAGGTGTCGAGGATCCTTCCGTTACACCTTTCGCAAGAACTCGAGAAAACCGAGTTTCTTTCTGCTTCTCCCCAGGCTGTTTAGAGGAGGGCTTGGCTGGTTCCACGGCTGGTTGCGGAGAAGCCGCTGCTGTCTCGCCGTACTGCTTCAAGTATGCCTGTCCTGAACGGGTCCCCGCCGTAGGTTGGCTGGGCTCTGCGGCCAGGACTATTGTTTCCTCTTCTGAGTCAGTCAGCGAGGGAACATCAGTGTCCGCTTCTCGAGAAGAGGCGCATATCACATGGCAAGATGAAGCCTTCCCTTTGCCTTTGGACTTCCTGTTGGTCACAGTCGTCCATTGTTGCTCGTCGACGAGGTCAGGGTGGACCCACATGATTTCCCCTCGAGGTGTAGGGACGGGTACCAAGCCTTTCTCCTGCTGCTGATGAGGGTCTGTGTTGACCACCCTCAGTTCTCCTTTCGGGACAGAGATCACCCCCACGGGTGTCGGGGGTCGTGTCCCAAACTGGAGAATCGACGTCATGTTGGCCGTCATCTTCTTCTGCTCCGGTCGGAGTTTTAATACCTCCGCGTCAATCAGAGCTTGAAGGATGTCCTTAAAGACATAGCAGCTTTTGGTAGGATGTCCGAGCATCCTGTGGTATAAGCAGTAGGTGGGATTGTCGGTCTTGCCGACCTCCTCCGGGCGTCTAATTTCAGGGAGCTTCAGTCGATTGCTCTTGTTGAGTAGCTTGAAGAGCGAATCGACGTGTTCCTCCTTGAAGGAATACTGCTTGTTGGGGCGTGGCTGGCTTGAAGAGCCACTTGCCCTGCCTGTTTGAGGTTTGGTGGGAGATTTGGTCTCCGTCGCCAAATTATCCTTCCGCTTGGTTTGGAGGGATGTGTCTGGTGCACGCCTTGTCGACCTCTCTGGCCTGGGCTTGCCTTCTTCCGCTCTGACGCGGGCGACAATCTCCTCAGCCTGTTCACCTTGCTGGACTAATTGTTTCCAGGTGCGGCTTTCAGCAACTCCTATTTGAGCAAGGAGTGAGGTTTGGAGATTATGGCGACATGTTTCCACCAGGGTGGCCTGGGTCATGCCGCTTGGACATCGGAGTGCCATGTTCCGAAATCTTTCTACGAAAGACTTGACGGACTCTCCCTTTCGCTGTTTTGTAGCTAAAAGGGTAGGCATTGTGACCTCCGAATCATCTTCGAAGAAGCGTGTTAGAAACAGCTTCTCCAAGTCGCCCCAGTTCTTGATGGAACCTTCGGGGAGCTTCATGAACCATTCAAAGGCCAACCCTTTCAGGGTGCCGATGAACAGTCGCGCCAGGATGGCATCGTTATCTACCACATTCCCGGTCTGGGATTTGAAGTAGTAGATGTGCTGGTTGGGTGACCCCTTCCCGTCGAATGCTTGGAGAGTTGGAGCCTTGAACTTAGGAGGGTACGGGACTAAGTCCCACTCGGCCGGATAGGGCCGGACTACCCCAGCTTCTTGGAGGCCTTTACGGTTGGTAAGGGCCTCGAGGCGCTGCTCCAGTTGACTCATTCTTTTAGCATGAGCCTTTCCCGGGGTCTGGTCGCTTCTTGCCTGCGACGAGGGCTTGGACACATCCGAGGTAGATCGTCGTGTCTCGTCAGAAGATTCGGAGGGTGGGCTTCCTCCCTTTCTCCCTTTCCCCTTCGGTCGTCTAGGAGGAGATCTCGCTCTTTCTTCAAGCAATTTCTCAAGCATATGCTTGAGGGAGTCAATGGATCTCTGTTGAGAGGCGATTATATCCATCTGGTGCTTCTGCGTCTGTTCTAAACGCCTGGTCGTCTCCTCAGGAGTGTCGGCCATGTAGGCGGAAGCCTCCTTCTCGACGGAAGAGTTTGAAGCCTGCGACTCCACTATAGCGGAGTGAGAACCACCCATTCTAATGCCGCGGGCTAAGGCATTATAGTCAATTGGGGGAATGGCCCCTGTCCGGGTGCGAGTGTGTTGATACACCCCCTCCGGTTCAGAGTCAGATTCCTCTGAGTTGACCATTAGTTGTTTTCCCTTGCTTCTGCTAGTCATGTTTGCAGTAAGCTCCGGGTATTCAACATCTGAGAAGGTTCTCCTCCTGTGGGAGCGTCTTCTCTTGGCTGATGGGGGAATCAGGGTCAGCTGTCTAATTAAAGACGGCTGGTGCACGCCTGACTCGCAATGGCATCCAGAGAGCATCTGGATGAGCTGTTGACAGCAGCATGGAGAAGTGGTCTGATTGGCACTCCTCTTCCTTGTCAAATAATCCCTCAAATCTGTGGGAGGGGGATTAAAGAGACTGGTCTCGCAACGTCGACGACGGGAGACAGTCATGTGCTGTTCAGCCTGGACACAGGTTTCAGAAACGCGGCTGTTGCGTCGCGGCTGCGTCACGCGCGTCTGGCGTCTCTGTTGATATGAGACGCGACTTTCGCGTTGCTGTCTGCTGCGTTGGAGCAGAGAGACTTGGGAGAGAGTGGGCTGCTGGGCCCCACGCCTATGGGCGCGTGCTTCCTGCGTTTGACAAGACGCAGAAGCTTCGCTTCGGCGTTTGGCAAGTTGGTCTTCAGAGGGCTCAACTTGGGGAGTCTCGCGTTTGGGTCGCCAAACACGGACCTCTCGCACTGGACGAGGTGCGGGCAAGGCATCGGATCGTACGCTGCGTTCAACCCCAGTCAGAAAACCAACGGTTCCGACCGAGTGTTGACGCGCGCGTCTTCTCTGTCGACGCTCGGCATTCCGATTGCGCCGTGGAGGAAGAGAGAAGCCAACAACTTCCTGGTTTGTAGAACCAGGGGTGTTTGCCACGCGGGTCTCCTGAGAGACGCTGACGCGGGCGTTCTGTGCGACACGGTCGATCGCACCAGTAGATGTGCCGGGGACCACGCGGGCCTTCAGAGAGGCGTTGGCGCGTGTGTTCTGCGCGACGCGGTTGATCGCAGCAGAGGAGTCTGAGGTTACGCGGGCCTTCTGGGAGGCGTCGGCGCGTGAACCAAACTTGGCACAGTGGGCAGCAGGAGCACCCGACAGAGCCTCAGATTGGGCTTCAGGGGGCTGTCCACTTGAGACCCTGCGGCAGACGCGGGTCTTTGGGCTCTTGGAGCCAGAAGAGAGGAACTCTTCATACTTCGCCTGGTCGAACTCGACGACGAGGGATTCGACCATTTTCCCCTTACGGAGAACGTCATCTTGCACCACGGTGCGCTCGTCAGTAACGAAGGTAGTCCCCAGCGGAGTCGCCATCTCTTGTAGGGGGCCGGAAAGTTTGGTGGTCGGAGAAAGTGGTTTTAGCTGTAAAAGATTTCCTTGATTCAAGCGAAACGATTACAACCAAAAGAACTACTCTTCCCTCTTTTCCAGTTACAAGGGAGGGAGGATGTCTGAATCTTCCCTTTGTTTAAAGCTGGGTTCTTCGTGTGGCGATGGAGAGTGAATCTTGTTCTCCGTTGACCAGATGACCGTCCTAGACCGTCGGGGGTCTTCTCTTCGGTCGGTAGAAAGAGTAACTCAGCTCCGTCTACCAAAACTCTCAAAGAGGAGGTAGGCGAAGAGCGGCTAGTACTCAGTAAGCTCGCTGAAGAGTCGTGCTTCTCTCTTGATGATCCTCCTGCCTGGATTCGATCGATTTTGATGATGCCCTATCTCAAAGCTCTCTCTCTTCAAAACTCCGATCTTCTGCCAAGCTTCGATCCTCTCAAGCTTCTCTCCCCCTTCATAGCAAACAAGGCTCTATTTATAGGGTCTCAGGGGGTGAAGGTGCCTCCTGAAAACGCTCCCGAATGAGGGGCCACTACCCGCTACATGCGCGGTGACTGGCCCCGCAATCAGGGCAGTTGCAACTGAGACGCGGGCGTTGGGCCAAACGCGCCTTGAAGTTTGAGACGCGGGCGTCGAGCCAAACGCGCCTTGAGACGCGGGTTTCGGGCCTTCACGTCTGGATGCTGAGGCGAGGGCGTCGGGCCGATGCGCCTGGATGCTGAGGCGCGGGCGTCGGGCCGATGCGCCTTGATGCTGAGACGCGGGCTTCGGGCCGACGCGTCTTGATGCTGAGACGCGGGCTTCGGGCCGACGCGTCTGAACGTTGTGACGCGGGTGTAGAGCCAACGCGTCTTAATGCTGAGACGCGAGCATCGATTTCTCGCGTCTAGAGCTTGAGACTCTGCTTCCTTAATGCTGGTCTGTTAGTCATTTTTAGACAGCCTACAGGAATGATCATTAGCTAAATTTTGTTATGATCATATAATAGTAACAAATAATCTTGTTTGGGTTTGAAACACTAAAGCTTTAGGACCCAAAAAAAATTTGGGTACCAAAATCAAGCCTTAAATTATTTGATATGTACACACCAAGACTCTAAGATATAAAGAGTGGTGGTACCTTGATAGTGGTGTTTCAAGGCATATGACATGGGACATCATAATTTTACAACCCTATCAAGGTACGTTGAAGGTGGCACCGTCACTTCAGAGATGACTCCAGGGGCACCATCATCGGTATAGGTAACATTAAGATTGTTGCATCTCCTTTAATTGAAAATGTAGTTCTTGTTGATGGGCTAAACATAATTTGCTTAGTATTAGTCACTATTAGTGATCGTGGTCTCAAAGTTGTGTTTGATGAATCTTCTTGCAAAATTTTTGATTGTAAAACCAATGATTGTATTCTCATTGGATTTCGTGAAAATAATGTCTATATTATTGATATGCTTATTTGGATTGCTCTACAAATGTTTAAATGCTTTTGATGAGATTTCATGGTTATAGCATAGAAGATTAGGCCATGCATCTTTTGATCACTTTGCAAGAATTAATTTTAAGGAATTGGTAAAAGGTATTCCTTGTTTGAAGTTTGAAAAAGACCGCATTTGTGTGCGTGCCAACTTGGGAAACAAACAAGTCCTTCTTTCAAACCAATCAAGGATATCATGTCATCTAAGCCATTAGAATTGATTCACATGGATCTTTTGGACCAACTAAAACTAAAGTTTAACGAAAATAGATATGTTTTTTGTTAGTAGATGATTTCTCTCGTTTCACTTGGGTTTTCTTTTTGGAGCATAAAGATCAAACTTTTTCGCATTTTAAGATTTTTCGAAAAGGGTTGAAAAGATAAAAGATTTTCAATTTTACAGATAAGAAGTGATAGAGGTGGTGAGTTTGTCAACCAACTCTTCATGACTTATTGTGATGAAAAGGGAATTAAGCATGAATGTCATGTCCTAGAACTCCACAACAAAATGGAGTAGTTTAGAGGAAGATAGAACTCTTCAAGAAATGGCTAGGACTATAATAAGTGAATATGAGCTCCCTCAATATTATGGGCCGAGACCGTAAACACCGCATGCTGCATATCCAACCGTATTTATTTGTGTAAAAATACTTTCAAAACCTCTTTTGAAATTTCATTTAAAAAAAACCAATGTTTCATACTTTAAAGTTTTGGATGCAAGTGTTTTTGTTTTGAACACCAAAGATAATTTGGGTAAATTTGATGCTAAGGCTTATGAAGCAATCTTTATTGGCTATTCTAGTACTAGCAAAGCATTAGAGTATTCAATAAATCATCTCATACTATTGAAGAATCTATGCAATTTAAATTTGAAGAATCTAATGCTATTGTTGAGAATATTGTAGAGATTGACTCATTAGGTGAGGACATGGAGAAATATCCTTGAAGGACTCACCCATCCACGAAGACAAGCAAGAACCTATTAGTGAAGTTCAAAAGGATGAAGTGGAACATCAAACCATTTCCTAAAGATTGAGATACGCCTCAAATCATCCCAAAGATCTCATCATAGGTGATGTATCAAAAGGGTAACCACTCGCTCCAAACTCCATGATTTTATGTGGGTCTTAAGCATTCATATCTCATTTTGAACCCAAAAACATACTCGAAGCCGAGGGTGACTCATATTGGTTGCTTACTATGCAGAAGAGCTCATCAATTTGAGCGCAACCAAGTTTGACATCTTGTTCCTAGACCCCTGATAGACCATAATTGGTACTAAGTGGATTTTTAGGACAAATTGGATGAGTCAGGAAATGTTATTAGGAATAGGGTTAGGTTAGTGCCCAAGGTTACACTCAAGTTGAAGGAATCGACTTGAGGAGACATTTGCACTCGTAGTACGGCTAGGAAGCCATACGGATCACACTAGCTTATGAATCTTATAAAATTTTAAACTTTTTCAAATGGATGTAAAAAGTGCATTTTTAACTGATTTTATTGATGAAGAAGTTTATGTTGAATAACCTCCCGGTTTTGTGGATAATGAACATCCAAATTTTTATTTTCAAACTAGATAAAGCATTTTTTTTAAAACAAGCTCCAAGAGCTTGTATGAAAGGTTTTCTAGTTTTCTTCTTTCAATGATTTTGTTAAAGGCAAAGTAGACACCACATTATTTACTAAATATGTTGGTAGTGACATTCTTATAGTTCAAATATATGTTGATGATATAATCTTTGGTTTTACTGATAAGTTACTTTCAAGGAGTTTGAACAATGCATGCAACGTGAATTTGAGATGTCATTGATGGGTGAATTGAACATTTTCTTGGACTCCAAATCAGCAAATGCGTGATGGGATTTTCATATGTCAGCCAAGTGCTCCAAGAACTCATCAACAAATTTGGGCTTGAAGACTCAAAAATTTGCAACACTCCCATGGCCACCACCACCAAGCTTGATAAGGATGACCAAGTTAAGTGTGTTGATGTAAAATTATATAGAAGCATGATTGGTAGTTTGTTGATTTAACATCTAGTAGGTTGGATATTTGTTTTTAGTGTGTGTCTTTGTGCTAGATTCCATCTTGTCTCAAAGAATCTCATTTAATTGCGGTAAAACGCATTACTCGTTATGTTAAGGACACTATTGGAATGGGTCTATAGTATCTGAGAACTGGAGAATTCTCAATGACGAGTTTTTTGGATGTCGACTATGCGGGTTGTAGAGTGGATAGAAGAGTACTAGTGGAACATGTCAATTTCTTGGTAAATTGTCTTGTTTCATGGTCTTTCAAGAACAAAATTCGGTAGCCCTCTCAACCGCTGAGGCGGAGTATGTTGCGGCGGGGGCTTGTTATGCTCAAGTCCTTTGGATGAAACATACTCTCCTTGATTATGATTTGCATTATGACCATATAAAAATATTTTTATAATATACTAGTACTGTTCATATGACTAGAATGCAAATCACATAGTAAGACAAACACATTGAGATTTGATATCACTTCCTAAGAGATCATTTTGAAAAAGGTGATATTGATATTGATTATGTTTCTTCTGATTTTTAACTTGCCGATATTTTCACTAAACACTTGACTATAATAGATTTTCTTTTATATGTGATAAACTAAATGTTTGCGTTGTTGAATAAGGAAGTTTTCTTGCTAACATATTCCTTTTTGATGTATGACAAAAGGGGGAGAAAAATATGTTGTTTATGTTTTT